>JAQQSE010000147.1:600000-788520 GCA_035772565.1 Antheraea assamensis
GCCATAGCATTATCTCTTATATATTCATATCTAACAGCCTTTAATTAATATCTAGACAATTTAAATGTACCTATATAAATTACCGTATTCGGTATACACAAAACATAATGCACTTGTATATACTATCATAATAAAAGGGTAGTCTGTTTGCATGTAGCAATTAATCATTGGAACCAATGATCCGTTTTTAAAATTGTATTTTAGTTCATAAGTATGTTACGTTGTTTTAAATGACATGGGTAATATTGCTTATATTATTAAAATTGGTAGTAAATTTTTACATTCAATGCTATTTCCTTTATGATTTAGAATTTGAATTTTCCTCTACAAAATCGTTCAAACAATAACGTGGTATGGCAACTTCAAGCATTGACTTTTAAAATCACATCGTCGAGTGTGTTTATGTGTCAGTGTATTTTATAATGCAATAACCGTGTCGTCGTATGTTCCAATTACTTCGTCACTTTGCGTTTATGCAATCTATTATCTACATGATAAGGAAAGATAAGAGTATTCGAAGTACAAACATGTATGTTTATACGCAAGCAACACACTCACATAAATTATTTTAATTTATAACAATTCATGTTATACATTAACATATATAATTATTCCCTTTTTCCTGTCTTGTTGGTATAAAATATGTTCTAAAGATAGGTTTGAACTAAAATAATTACTCTGGTATAAATTTGTCTGGTACTCTTATTCATATTTGTCTGATACTCTCATTTATATTTGTCTGGTACTTTCACTCATATTTGTCTGATACTCTCACTCATATTTGTCTGGTACTCTCACACATATTTGTCTGGTCCTATCACTCATATTTGTCTGGTACTCTCACACATATTTGTCTGGTCCTATCACTCATATTTGTCTGGTACTCTCATTCATATTTGTCTAGTACTCTCATTTATATTTGTCTGGTACTCTGACTCATATTTGTCTGGTACTCTCACTGATATTTGTCTGGTACTTTCACTCATATTTGTCTGGTACTCTCACTCATATTTGTTTGGTACTCTCATTCATATTTGTCTGGTACTCTCATTTATATTTGTCTGGCACTCTGACTCATATTTGTCTGGTACTCTCACTGATATTTGTCTGGTACTTTCACTCATATTTGTCTGGTACTCTCACTCATATTTGTCTGGTACTCTCACACATATTTGTCTGGTCCTCTCACTCATATTTGTCTAGTACTTTCACTCATATTTGTCTGGTACTCTCACTCATATTTGTGTGGTAGCCTCACTCACATTTGTCTGGTACTTTCACTCATATTTGTCTGGTACTCTCACTCATATTTGTGTGGTAGCCTCACTCACATTTGTCTGGTACTTTCACTCATATTTGTCTGGTACTCTCACTCATATTTGTCTGGTAGCCTCACTCACATTTGTCTGGTACTCTCACTCATATTTGTCTGGTACTCTCACTCATATTTTATTCTTTATTTAGGTTTTTTGAAAATGCTCACTTGTGAATTTTTTTTTAGATTAATTGTAGGCTACCTTTTATTTGTTTTTATTGTAATTTTGTATTACAACTACTTAACCCCCACGACTGTTTCACCGATTTTGTGTTACTTTTGTTAAATGTTAATATTAATATTTAGCTTTCGTCGAAAACATAATAATATAGGTACAACAGCTTAGGTGATACTTCGAAAAACTCTATCTTTAAGTAAAAATTTCGTTAAAAACTGTTCTGCTTTTTCAGAAATCATCCTGGACGAATAAAAGACACTTCAATTGCATTTATTTGTGTAGAAAACTATGTGGCACGCATGAAATAAAATAGGTAAATAAATAGTTAATTTTTAATTAGTACTTATTGTGCTTCTTTTGTAAGGAATCTGTAAAACTCACTTTAATGTCTAGGATAATCTGTAAACGTATATGCCGTCACGTAAACTTCCTGAATTATAAAATCAAAGTAAACATCTACGATTGTATAAAGTTGGCTACGATTGCAAATGTTGTCGCCAAAAATAAAACATTTTAGTAGCCAAAGTGTTATTATCTCTTATCTACATTTAGCACATCAAAACCTGCAATGACCTTGGTTCCCGGAGGCCAGACGAACACGCGATTAAGAATTAATAAGAATTATCAAAACATTCAAGCGATCACTGAACTCAAAAGCATGTTCTTATATCCATTTCGAATATAATCTGTGATGCAACAGTTAAAAAACACTTACTTGTTAATTATTACGAATAATAAAAAAAACAGACGTTTTTTCCTAAATTATGACGGACAAAAAAAAAAAACGTAACGTGCGTTCGCGGACGCACAACACGGCGGACTAAAGGTTTGTTTGTGTTGACTGGTGAGATAATTTGTTTGCAAGGAAAATTGTATATAACAGCAGATGTTTTACAACGGTTTCTAGGTCGCCATCAATGGTACTGTCGTTGAACGATAATATAATAATGTGGTTACCATTACACATTAATCGTTCGATAACAACGATGACGCAATTCCTTAGAAAAAAAAAATGTTACAACAGTAAGAGTGAAAAAGTCTTTTAATTGGTCATCAATTTGACTCTGAATAACTCACAAACAAGTATATTTATAAAAAAAAAGCGACAGATCTTTGTATAAATGATTAAATATCTACATGAATTTATACTGATAACTATACGTTTATTTGTTAATGAGTTATAAAATTACGAACTTACAAAAAATACATAAGCTTCGTATGGGAAACTAGGTGATACACGCAACTTCGCCTGCGTTGTATTTTTATGTTAACAATACATTTTATGCACAAAGGGGATATATAAAAAAAATACAACAAAAATAATTAAATTATTTGTAGACAGTATTACTGAGTTTATGACGGGATCTTAGTCTGTCATGTAGTGGTTCTTATATTTTATTCGTAATCTTATGTTATTAGACTCTATATTTTGTAATATTGGTGGTGTTTTACGTAATATAGTTCAGTTATTATGCACAAGTGAAGTAAATGGGAAATAATACCACGGAGCATGCATTCTGAGATGCCACCAAAACTCCATGGAAAGTTGTAACAAGGAAACCACCATCTTGTTAGAACATTATAATTATCACAAGACACTTACTTGAAACAAAACATTGACACTGGCAAGTGCTTCTGCTGTGCCAAAACAAGAAGAAGAAGAAGACAGTATTACCAGTTTACGTCACTCTCCTATGCATGCGTGACGCACTGCTTGCGGCAGTGCCCCACTTATCCACGGCAAGAATATACACATTACTGAAAGCGTAGCCACCAATAAAAATTGTGGTTTCTTGAAATTGTAATAATTCTATAGTAAAGCAATATACCGTGATATATTTTTTTCTATAAGGGCTAAGTAGTGTCTATGAAGTAATACTACAAAAAATTATTAAAATGTATCGAGTAATTTTTGCGTGATGCGTGCACAATGTCAGACCTCTATAATTTTATTTCTATGTATAGGAGAAGATAGAGAATTAATTGAGAGAAGAATTGAGCAGTCTTTGCTCAGAAATGTATCTACACAATGTATGAATTAACAATTTCATAAACTACCGGAATGGTACAACTGTTGCTAGAGCTAAAAAAACCACGCTACAAGTAAACAAATTCAGCGTCTTTTTCGGACCATTGGTATGTATATTCTAAGTAATATTAAAAATGCGAGGGTACGTTTGTAACTTTTTTCGTCGAATTGACTAAGCTATTTGCCTGACAGACCTTTACAGCTCCACGGGACTGCTAAGGGAAGCGCTTAAGGCACTCACTCGATTAAGAGTTTGTAACGATTTCACGCTATAACTACTTAACCGAACCTCATGAAATCGAGGTACAGGGTACATTAGGGGTACATAATAAGCTACAGGGTAGTTTTCATCTTAAAAAAAAATACTTTTCTCGGGGGATAACAGTAAGTTGATAAAAGTCTTAGCACGTTTCTTAAAATTTCACTCTTTAGCTTCAGCAGCGCTATCTAAATTTACAAATTATTAATTATCTAAGTATTTGAAATTGTGTCCTTTTACGCCGGTCGTATGTTTATCTTAGACCGTATTTGTATTTATTTTAATCATTCGGCTACCATGGCGTATAAAATAGAAAGTATTTTTATATACATCATATCCCTTTTCCATTAGTACGTTATCTTTAAGTGGTACTTCCATCAAGTAGTTTCTGAATCCCTCTATGAAAGGTTACAATTTTGATATGACATGTGAGATAACCGCTTACTTCTCGCTACATAATTACGTAGTCATGACTAACGTTGGATCACGCAGAGTTAGAACTATTCAAACTATAAATACAAAATTTCTACGATAAATTATTTTCTCGTGACGGGGTAATACATTTCTAATTAATATAACATTATTTTGAATACGAAATAATAAGAAAAAAAATGAAATTAATTTCATCATATATTAGCTTTTGCCCGCGGTTTCGCTAACGTTATTTTTTTTAAGCCAAAAAGCAGCAAACGGACAGACGGGTCATCTGATGTTAAATTGCTATCATCATCATCTATGGCCAACTGTAACACCAGAGGCAACACAGTTATTCAAGGGGCTGATGGAACCGTGTAAATAGGTCCACTAGGATGGATGAGGTGAAAATAAAAATGTAAAAAAAATGCGTGAAAGGAATTTGAGAGCATGAGGAAGTAGGTGGTCTTGCCTATAAATAAATATAATAACAAAGACCCCAAATAAAAAAGGCGTGAACCAACCTGTAAACTCAGCACCTCGTACGGAGCAGCGGCGTCTCAGGAAGCTCACTCTTAAGAAGAGCGATAGCGGCGTCGATATCAGGACAAGCAGTACAAAGATTATATAAGTATGTATATATATTATAGTGGTTTTATAGTCAGAGCGTTTCGACGTCCAATGTGATGTCATATACAATTTTTTTATGATAATGACACATATTTAAAATTTTCTCTTCTTTTCGAAATGACAGCCAATGTTGTGGTTTTTTCAAAGCGTCTGCATTATCCGTACTTGATCAATGAGATGCAGGCCAGTAATACATCTCATTATATGGAGCGCAGCTATTAAATTTATTTATAAGGTCGAACCAGTTATGTTGGAGACCTTGATAAGCGTGTTTCAATCGCTTTTTTAAGAGCTCCATGTCACAATCCTTGGGAACACCGTGCTGGGTAACCCATTATATAACGCTAGCGTACATATAATAATTCTACTGGGCTTTACGGTATGTGGTTGAACAACCAGCCAGCGGCGGGTGGTACAAGTTTGGAACAGTGGTAAGGCCACCATTGTTATAGTTATAGAAGTTCTTCAGAATACTCTCCGTCATACATGCGGCAAAGCATACATAGAGACCTAATGTCTCTGAGAAATTTTAATTACTTTATAGCGCAAGTTAATTCGAGATTGTCAACAATGCGAATAGCTGGCCTTTACATGGAGTCAAAACGAGAAAGCCGATAGGCAGGATGTGTGAGTAATACTCCATATGTAGACGTACTTGCGCTTTATAGAGCACAAGTCGTTGCTTTGAGGTGAAGTACAGCTTTGAACGGTAGAGGATACCTAGCTTTTTAGCTGGCAATTTGGCTTTGCTTTCTAAATTATTTATGTTAATGTATATTTGACTTATGACTCGAAATCATCATTTTGATTCTAGATAAAAGGTAACATATGTCTTTTTCTTACCCCTGACAATGTATAGACAAAATTTAATGATGATTGGTTGAGTAGTAAAGAGTGAACTTACCTTTATAATATTAGTTAGGTTTGGGATAGAACTCAAGAAAAGTATGAAAATATCACTAGTGACAGAGAAGCCACAGAATAAATATACCCGTATATAAATAACTACCCGTATTGATGCGACGTGAGGTGTGATGAAACGAAAAGAGTATAAAAATACATATATATTTTATTCTTAATTTTATTTCAGGATCTCTAATTTCAAGGAAAAACCAGTTCAATCATAACTTCTATTTACATATTATCATGTTGTTACCCTTAACCCAATTAACCGAGGTTGGTACACAATGTTTTCCTCTTCCGCTATCATTTATTAACTGTCATCTCAGCATCTCCAGTAGTCACACCGCTTATAAACATATCATTCCTTACATAGTCCATACATATATTCTACGGTCTTCTTTTACTCCTACCTTAGATTAGGCACATACCACGGTAACCTATTAACCTATACTCTTTAACTTATATATTTATAATTAAGAAGTATAAACTAAAATAAACATTTAAATAATAATAAACTGTTACGTATTACATTACGTAACAGACGTATTTGTTCCGTTATTTTTATATTTATTTTATTTGTATGCCTCCGGTATGTACTGTGATAGCACCGGAGCATTATCTGTTCGTGGTTTTGAACGAATATGTGGTTGGCGGGCCTTGCTTCACAATCATTGGCTCCTACGCACGAGCCCCCGCCACGTCGTGCTACTATTGGCGAAAAACCGACAACGGCCATAGTAGTATGCGAAACGTTACACGTGAATCCCGGCGGTTTAACGAACTCCGATATAAAATTAGTTTTTCGCGATAAAACCCTATTGTGTGCTACAAAAACCACAAGCAAGCAGCCCAGCACCTTTGGATTTACCTATCGAGGATTGCTGATTGACGCCTCAGCCAGCGGTATATCGTGCCCTGGCCGGACCAGCATCCAAAGCTGAGATCGTGAAAGCAGGTACGTCACCACATTTCCCTCGATACATAATTTGATCCGTTCGAACCGGATCGTTTGCTTCGTGATATCACAGTACATACGTAGGGTACTTTTGTTTTCACGTATATTTCGTAGCGACGTTACGCGTCCCGAAAAAAATGGCCGAACAGGACCTATTTGAACGTGAGGTCATCATAGATGAAATTAATCATATTTTAAATCTTTATGATACAGACGAACAACAATTCAAAATAAGATCTAAAGACATTATATCAATACAAAGAAAGTTCATAAAAGTACAAAATAAAATAGAAAGGTCACTCATGAAATTACAAACATTCGATAAAAATGAACAATTAGGGTATCGTAAAAACTTTAACGACATTTATTATGCAATAGTGAGCCATGCAACCGAATTAAAAGAAATTGATGATGAGTGCAGGCGTATGAGCCGATCTTTCCAGAATAACATACCTAACCATAGCAATGATAGTAATGGTCATAGTCACAGTTTATATAAGTTACCGACCTTACCATTACCTAGTTTCGGGGGCGAATCCACCGATTGGCCGCCTTATTTTGATTTATATAATTCCCTAGTTCATCACAATCCAGTATATTCAATATGTGAGAAATTTAGATATCTGTTGTTAACACTGAAGGGTGAACCTTACAATCTTATAAAATCTATACCTATCACCGACGAAAATTACGTCATCGTGTACGAGACGTTGAAAACGCGTTATCAAAATACCCGAGCGATTGCATCAAAACATTTAGATCGTATTTTGAATTTAAGTAACTGTACCGAGTCGAGTGATAGCATCCGTAATTTATTGAATATTTATCAAGAAAATATTAAAGCCTTAGAAATGATGCACTTCCCTACAGAACAGTGGAGTTTCTTATTATTAAATATTTTACTACGTAAAATACCTAGCACGATTCGTAAACGATATGAACTATCTTTGCATACACCATCCGACATTCCAAATGTACAAACATTAATTACTTTTCTCGAGCGAGAACAGTCCGCATCCGAAATTATAAATTGTGATAAAAATGATGTGGGTAAATATCGAACGCAAGCGCATGCTAGTAACAGTGACCTCATAGCCAGGGGTGGTTTCCCTCAGCGACCGGGCTCGCGACCAAGGTCATTGTCGCGTCGTGCGTTCGTTGCAAACATGCTGCACGAAAGGGATGTAAACAAATCTCAACCTTATATGAACATTACTAAAGTTAAAAATTGTTTATATTGTAACGCTCCACACGTAATAACAAAATGCGTTAAATTTCTTAATGTGTCGGCAAACGAAAGACACTCTTTTGTAAAAGACAAAGAGATGTGTTTTAATTGTTTAAACACGAGTCACACTGTACAACAATGTAGATCAAATTTTACTTGTCGAGTTTGTAATCAACGGCATCATACATTGATTCATTTAGACTATAACAGGATTTCTTCGATTCCTACACCGGGGTGCGTATCAACAATTACCGCGTCGAATAATGAATCTCAGCTTGCAATGACGTCATTCAATCCGTCATCAAATGTACGAAACACGGTTTTATTATCAACCGCACTCGTAGATCTCTATATAGGTACTCAGAAACTAGGTACTATACGTTGTTTGGTTGACACCGGGAGTCAAGCGTCATTCATTACGGAGTCCTGCGTTCAACGTTTAGGTTTGCAACGTTCTCACTTAAAGGTACCTGTATACGGAATAGGTGATGATGAACCGATCCATCCTAGAGGCGTGGTATCAATTATTATTAAACCTAAAAATACAGAACATCCTGCAATATCATTAGATGCTTTAATCTTAACAAAATTAATTCCGAGAATGCCCAGTGTGCCATTACCTAAGATAGGGTGGCCACATATAAAGAATTTAACTTTAGCAGATCCGTTATTTTATGTTTCACAGTCGGTTGAATTACTTATAGGTGCGGATATCCTATCCCACATATTACTAGGTAACGTGATAACGGGTACTCCTGGTTCTCCAATCGCTATGAACAGTATATTCGGATACTTATTGCTAGGTCAACTTTCGCTTGAGTCTACGACTCCATCTCCAGTTCAAGCTTGTTTTAGCTCATTTCACAATGACGGCGACTTGAAACGATTTTGGGAACTGGAGTCAATTCCTGAGGCAAAAGTATTGACACCAGAAGAACAGTTGTGTGAAAACCTATTCGAAAGTTCACACACTCGCGACGAAACCGGACGTTACGTGGTGGCTCTTCCCTTTATACCTGATGCGAAACCCTTAGGTGAATCGAAGGACGCCGCCCTCGCACGATTTCATAAGTTGGAACAACGGTTACAACGGAACCCTAAGCTCAAAGCCGACTATCACGATTGCTTGCAAGAGTATCTAGATCTCAATCACATGGAACTAGTCGAAGAGCCTCCCACTCCGGGTAATCACTACTACATACCGCATCATTGCGTGATAAAGGAATCGAGTGAAACTACGAAAACTCGCGTAGTATTTGACGCTGGATGTAAGACGTCTAATGGCAATTCTCTCAATGATATTTTGCTTACAGGTCCTAAATTGCATCAGGACATTGTCGATATACTTTTAAAGTTTCGGATACATTCTATCGCGTTTACAGCCGATATAAAGCAAATGTATCGTAATATATTAGTTCAAGGTTCAAATACAGATTTTCAACGTATTTTTTGGCGACCTTCACCTGATCAACCAATAAAAGAGTACCGTTTACGGACGGTCACCTTTGGTGTTAATGCATCTCCATACCTCGCCCTTCGTCCAATAAGGCAATTAGCAAATGATGAAGGCCCACGCTATACGCAAGCGGCTAAAGTGTTGCTAGATCAAATATTTGTCGATGACATAGTATCCGGTGAACACGATGTTAGTAGCGCCTTATTCTTACAGAGGGAATTGATTGCTATATGTGCAACAGCCGGGTTCGAACTGCGTAAATGGCATAGCAATTCATCCCAGATATTGTCAGCGGCGGAAACGTCAATGCTTCACGGTGAGCGGCTCGGGAATGTGCCTTTCGCTCCCATGGAGAATGACAATCAAACTAAGGTTCTGGGGTTACAATGGAATCCCCGGACAGATACATTTACCTTTAGCGTACAAAACACATGTGACAAAATTACGAAGCGTACTATTCTCTCTCAGATCGCCAAAATTTATGATCCGATGGGGTGGTTGTCTTCCGTCACCATATACGTAAAATATTTAATGCAATTATTATGTGTTTCCGGCGTTGACTGGGATATCATTCGTCAACGCATTCATCGTTGTGTACGATGTTTTCGAGCGCGGCCAGTGCGTCCTCAGCCAAGTATGGCAACTCTGCCTGCTGTTAGGTTGAAACCCGAACGCCCCTCTATGAAAACTGCCGTTGACTACGCAAGCCCGTTTTATGTGCGAGCTAATAAAGTTCGTAATGCAAAAATAATTAAAAGTTATGTCTCAGTTTTCGTATGCATGAGTGTAAAGGCTATTCACTTTGAACTCGTGTCAGAATTATCGAGTGAAGCATTTTTGGCAGCCCTACGTAGATTCACATCACGTCGAGGTATATGCACGGATATTTTTTCCGATTGCGGTAAAAACTTTGTAGGTTGTAACAATAAATTAAAAGAATTGTATCAATTCCTCAAAACCGACTCAGTGCAAGGTACTTTACGATCTCAGACGTTACAACAAGGCATAACTTGGCATTTTCAACCACCATATGCACCACATTTCGGTGGGTTATTTGAAGCTGCGGTTAAAAGCTTTAAACACTGTTTCTATCGCGTATTAGGTACACAAGTAATGACTTTCGACGAGATGCATACGCTCTTATGTCAAATCGAAGCAGTACTGAATTCACGTCCCCTCTGTGTGTTGAGTGCAGACGTCACAGATCCGTTACCATTAATTCCAGCTCACTTTCTAGTAGGAGGGCCTTTAACAGCGATTCCGCAAATTTCATTAATTGATTCTAATACTGCCAGACTCAAAAGATGGCATTGGGTACAACAATGTCTTCAACATTTTTGGAAGCGATTGAGTAGGGAATATTTACACGAGATCCAACAGCGTAGCAAGTGGTATCACGGTCGTGGTACTCCTATTCGTGAAGGTTCAATTGTTGTGGTATGTGACGACAATCTACCACCTCTCCAATGGAAATTGGCTCGTGTGCACGCACTACATCCAGGCTCTGATAATATAATTCGCGTAGTGACCCTACAAGCAGGCTCTAACTTTTTCAAAAGAGCCGTAGTCAAGATATGCCCTCTTCCACTTCAATAGTTATAATTTAATATCATAACGTAATTTTAATTTAGTACTTTAGTCTTGTAATACCATTTTCATTTATATTTCTTTCATATAGGTAGGTTTATTTTTGTTAAAGGAATTTCATTCCTTTAAGGTGAGCGGCATGTTACGTATTACATTACGTAACAGACGTATTTGTTCCGTTATTTTTATATTTATTTTATTTGTATGCCTCCGGTATGTACTGTGATAGCACCGGAGCATTATCTGTTCGTGGTTTTGAACGAATATGTGGTTGGCGGGCCTTGCTTCACAATCATTGGCTCCTACGCACGAGCCCCCGCCACGTCGTGCTACTATTGGCGAAAAACCGACAACGGCCATAGTAGTATGCGAAACGTTACACGTGAATCCCGGCGGTTTAACGAACTCCGATATAAAATTAGTTTTTCGCGATAAAACCCTATTGTGTGCTACAAAAACCACAAGCAAGCAGCCCAGCACCTTTGGATTTACCTATCGAGGATTGCTGATTGACGCCTCAGCCAGCGGTATATCGTGCCCTGGCCGGACCAGCATCCAAAGCTGAGATCGTGAAAGCAGGTACGTCACCACATTTCCCTCGATACATAAACAAAGCAACGAAAAAGAAAGCTTCCACCGCATTTTGGTTTCAATGTCAGCATTCAATGTCAGAGTGTCGAGTAAGTGTAAGAAGAAAGTGGACGAATATAGAAGTACAGAGATATGGGTATGTTTGGTGAAGAATGACATTTGTATTAAAGGTATGAATGCTGATAGCACCTGACAGAAGACAGTGGAAAATGTCGTCTATTTAGGTCGGATAAGGGTAAGAAGATTATGAAATTAATATCAGACGATAAAGACTAGCAATCGGTAAGCTAGGTATTTTTAGTTGCGAGTTTCAACAAAGACAAATGACAACTAAAAAAAATTCAGACAATTTTTAGGTTCCCGATACACAAACGCTGGTGAGTTGTGCATGCTTAATTTGTTAAATTACCTACAGCGTTAAACTACATGCTCTCAATTAAAGAGCGGTCAAGGGCGAGTCGAGTACGCGCATTGATGGTTTCGTTCCATCATACAATGTAAATGGTCTTCACGAAATAAAATGTGTTTTCCTTCTTGCCGTTTGGGACTCTAAACGCAAACTCGACTTACTTAACCACGTCATTTGACGGGTTTTTAACATTTGTTCTATATGTTTATTTTTTTTGCGTTTAATGAATTTTGGTTATATGTGTTTGTACGACTCCAAGCCAATCTATCGGTGATACTTTTTATAGTTTAAATAAAAATACTCGAAAATGTTACAGGAGCTATTTATATTATTCTTCTTCTTTTTCTTCGTGTTTTGGCACCGCAGAAGTATTTGCCAGTGTCAATGTTTTCTTTCAAGAGGGATTATAGCAGAATGTTTACAAATAATATAAGTTTATTAAAACTTAGGAAATTCCAAGTAAGTGTCTTGTGATAATTATAATGTTCTAACAAGATGGTGGTTTCCTTGTTAGAACTTTCCATGGAGTTTTGGTGGCATCTCAGAATGCATGCTCCGTGGTATTATTTCCCATTCACTTCACTTGTGCATAATAACCGAACTATATTACGTAAAACACCACCAATATTACAAAATATAGAGTCCAATAACATAAGATTATGAATAAAATATAAAAGCCACTACATGACAGACTAAAATCCCGCCAAAAACTCCTATTCCAGTACACAAATCATATATTTTCTAACAACTTGTTGCCATGGTAACCTAATACGCCACCTCGTGGGAACAACAAAAACGCTTCAACAGAGTTATTTATTTTTACGAAATCTATATAAATAAAAGTAAACTGCTGAATGTATATAAACGTAATACGTTAGAACGGCTGAATCTATTTGGTTAAATCGGTATTTATTGTGTCCGTAATTATCAGGACAAGGTTTGTGTAACAACCAATGTTCGTAAGATCGTACGGAAAACTGAAAAATGTTGGTAAAAATATGCCCCTTTAAAAAGTGAACGAGTCCGTGAAACAGAAGGCAATTGGGAGTTCTTCTGAAATATTGAATGAATAGATTCACGTTCAGTTACCATATTATTTCCTTGCATGGTTATTGGTAATACACTAAAGAGAAGATAGGGTCTTTTTTCTTCGCTGGTATACCTTTGTGGAGCTGGAGCGCGAAGCGTTTAAAATACAAATAACACTGAAAAAGATATGTTTTCTATTTATTATTTGTCACGGCATCTCTCATATATCTCTAAATCTGTGAAAATATTAGCCGATGATGGCTCTATGCTTAATACGTTCGGACACCGCGTGGATCGACATAGGTTCGAATCCTTGTGTATGAACCGAAACTTTTAATGCAGGAAAACATCGTGCTAAAACCATAGTATAGTGATAAGTCTAGGACTTTTTCTAAGCTAATCTAGTTAACTACCCACTCGAATTGACAATCTCCAGTCACTCGTAGGTGTGTACTTAGAGTAATTTAATTTTTTTAATTATTTATTTATGACAAAAAAATATATACATAAATTTACATTGTAGGACTCTCCTCAGGAAATCGCTAAGCCAGTAAGAGCCAGTAAGAGCCAGTCCCTCTCCAGGTTAGCAGTATCTTAGACCACATCGTCATTTACAATCAGGTGAGATTGTGTTCAATCGTCAAAACTTATGAGATATGTAAGAGACTGCCATTCAAAAGACAACGCTTTTTAAAGTTAGAATGGATAGCTTAAAGTTGCTAAGTTAGGTTGCTTTCTTGGAAATTAAACCATAAAAATGAAACATTATGTTACGATGCTCTATGCATATATACATGGCAATAATTAATGCAAATATGTATATTTAGTGTATTAATTAACATTTATACTAATTACTTTATTTAAATTGAATGAGATAATTATACTTTAATAATAATTTTGTTAATATAATGTTCTACTTTTTCACTTCTCGCGTTCTGCTTCAAAGCTTTGGTCTTCCAGTCGCGGACCGTTGCTTTATAATGTTTTATAAAATGAAATAACTACACGTGCCTCGTAGTTGTACTTAATTTTTATAGCACGGGCCCTCAGACATTTCGCGCCGGGCCACAGGTCCTATACGAATTATTACTGTGTTGTTGTATAGCTTAGCTTTTGGCCTACAATTTGTAGATACTTGCTGCATTACTAAGGGCTGTAGCGTGATGTTTGATAGTTTTTAACCTACCTTAGTATATATTCCAAAAAGCACAAAATAATTATTGGGGTCTAACTTATAATTTCAGAGCTAAGTGCTAATTTGCTTTTAAGCACTTTTTGCTAATTTCAGAGCTAATTTGTAACCAATTCTAAATTCATTATCTTTGTTAACATTCAGCACAAAATTTAAAGCTTTTCTTCTATAAATACAATGACTTTAGTCTGATATTTAATTCTTCATTTATTTATTTTTTATTATTCTACAACTTTGTTATTTTATAGGAATATGTATATTTATTCGCACTCGTTTATATAAGGTCAGTATGTGTATGTGTGTGTCTATTTATTATTAAATTATTTATTTATTACATTCAACGGATTTTTCTATTTATTCCAACAGACATATAATTCCGCTACACTAAGCGTCACAAATTACACCATACAACACACGTACATCATCGCTTAGCGCAGTGAAAATCAGCGCTGGAGGATTAATCCCCTTCAGCACATATGCTGACTCAGGGCCCATTTGCCATACACATACTTATTAATTGAAAATGTTTATTTGTATGTTTTATTTCTTTAGATTATAGTTATGTAATCATTTATGGTAATATTAGGATTAATTATGTGAGGTAAATAAATGTGTTTTCTTTCGTTCTTTCTTTCATGCTGTATGGATGTGAGTGCTGGGCTACGAAAGTGACGGATGACAGTAGACTACATGTGGCAGAGATGCGAATGTTAAGCTGGATGTGTGGTGGCACCAGAATGGATAAGATTAAGAATGAGTAAATCAGAGGACGTTTGAAAATAAGCGATGATGGCTCATTTGGTAGTGTGTTCGGACACAGCGTCGACGGACGTAGGTTCGAATCCAAGCAACTGAATCGGAGCTTTCGGTGAAGGAAAACATCGTGATGAAACCATAGCATAGTGATAGGGCTTTTTGTAAGTCCATCTGGCTAGCTACCACCCTCAAGTTGAAAGTCTGTCGCCAAGCACCTGTTAGTGTGTTCTGGCAGGTGCACTTGAGAGCCAGTCTCGCTCTAGGTTAAGCGTGACTTACCATCTTAGACCACATCATCATTTAATATCAGATGTGATTACGGTCAAAACGTTTACCTATATAAAAATAAAAAAAAACCAGTGACAGGGAAGTTTTGTAGTAATAGGTTAACATGATATGGGCATGTAATGAGAAGAGATGGAAGACATGTAACTAGAAAAGCTTTAAATATAAAGATGGACGTATACAGGAGTAGACGACGATGAAAAAAGTTATGGATAGATTGTGTGAAAAACGATATGTGTATAAAAGTGACACCTGACAGGAAAAAGGACACATGTTGTACCGACCCTATTTAGGTTGGATAAGGGTAAGATGATGATCTGCTTTGCGGATGATACCCTAGTCGTAGCCCAGGGGGGGGAATGGGGAAATTTGATGTGCCTGGCCACGGAGGCTACAACCTTCGTGGTCGGGCGTATCCGACGGTTAGGCCTCAGGGTGGCCCTCGACAAAACCGAGGCTCTACTTTTTCATGGGCCTCGGCGGGGGCCACCTCCTGGGGCACATATATTGGTGGAGGGCGTCCGGATCAGGGTTGGGGTCCAGATGAAATATCTGGGCCTCACCCTTGACGGACGCTGGCGGTTCGAGCCCCACTTTAAGGGGCTCGGACCGCGTATAGTTGGGGCGGCAGCGGCACTTAGCCGTCTGCTTCCCAACATAGGGGGGCCGGGTGCCAGCTGCCGCCGTCTATATATGGGAGTCGTGCGGTCGATGGCCGCCTACGGGGCACCGTTGTGGGCGGACGCCCTCTGCGCCGCAAACGTTCGCGCGTTGCGCGGTGCTCAGCGCATTGTGGCGCAGAGGGCGATACGAGGATACAGGACGGTGTCCTCGGGGGCGGCCTTCGTGCTCGCCGGCTCCCTCCCCTGGGAGCTGGAGGCGGAGGTTCTTTCCGCCGTATATCTTTATACGGCGGCTAAGAAACGCCGAGGGGAGCCTCCAGCTCCCAGGGAAATAGAGGAAATGAGAAAAAGGGTCCGGAGGGACATGATGGAGAGGTGGCAGCAGGATCTGGCGGACGCGCGTTACGGTACGTATACTATCGACGCCGTCCACCCGGTCCTGTTGGAATGGTGCAACAGGGAATGGGGCTCCCTGACGTTCAGACTGGTGCAGGTGCTGACCGGACACGGGTGCTTCGGTTGGTATCTGCACCGGATAGCACGCAGGGAGCCGACCGCCGCATGCCATGAGTGTGGCGCTGAGACGGACACTGCGCAGCATACTCTTTCTGAGTGTGCTGCGTGGGAGTCTCAGCGTCGTGTTCTGGCTGCGGTGGTGGGGTGCGATTTGTCGCTGCCGAGCGTGGTCGCGGCCATGCTCGGCAGCGAAGCCATATGGAATGCAGTGACCTCCTTCTGCGAGGAGGTCATCTCGCAGAAGGAGGCGGCGGAGAGGGTCCGTGAGGAAAATCCTCTGAGTGACCCTCTCCGCCAACGCAGAGTTGGTGGGAGGGGGCGGCGTTTTGTCCGTCTCCTTCCACCTCCGTAGCCAAACCTGGGGAGATGGGTCGGGGGGCCCATCTCCCCATTGCACAGGTTCGGCTGACAAGGAGGGGGCGGCTGGTGTGTACCCAGCTTGCCCCCCATTATTAAGACGACGCCCGGCGGACACCTTCCGCTGGGCAAGCCGCTGAGGCGACATGGTGATAGCACTGCACGATCCCATGTCGCCTCAATCAAAGCGGCGGTCGGTACACCGTGGGGTTTTAGTGAGTAAGAGTCTCACACTACCCACTCTCTCCCCCGAGAGGGTGGCGTGTCCATGATGGATTTCCCCACGTTAATAAAAAAAAAAAAAAAAAAGGGTAAGATGATGATGTAGATAAAAATAGATAATAGACACATGCAAATCAAGAGAGGAATGATATATTTTTTTAATTACTACCATTTCATGAATAATGTTTTTGTGCAATCCGCTTCATTTTAATTCACCACTAGATGGCGTTAGGGCACTATTACTAAATTTTATGCTGCAACTAAATACGTACTAAATTCCCGCCATTTCCTAGTCTACCTATATAAATAAAATGCCGAATCTACGTAAGTGGATCACTTCAGAACGGCTACACTTATTTGACTAATTTTTTTTTTTGTGTTGCCAATTCTCAGAAATGAAATAAAATGTTTGAAAAATCGTACGACAAATTAAAAAAAAAAGGTTGAAAAACGACATATATAAAAAAAATTATGAGTGAGAGAGAAGACAGTAGGGAAATCTTCAAAAATATTTGCATCCAGTTGTTCAGATGCAGATGCATTTCATTATATGTTCGCACTGTGAAGAGGAAATTTGGTCTCATTTTCTTCATTACAACGTCCGTACAAAACCGGACTTGGCAGCCAGTATTAAATAAAAACAGGCATTTTTTTGTTTGCTCCCTATGTATTTCTATACCGTTAATTCGATTGTGGTGTAACCTTGGTGAATTGTTGTGCGCACGTCCGTGAAGGTCTCTAAATTAATACAGGTGTTTTACAAAAGATGGCGTATAAATGAAAGAGTATGTGTTTTTTTATATATACCAGTTGCTTTTAATTTACTAAAATGATATGTTTTCCTATTAAAAAAATATATTACGTTGTAAGCATTTGTAGTAAAACCAAAGTAATTTTAATTATTTTTGTTACTAAATGTCCGCCCCGGCTTTGCACTAACGTACTGACTATTTCTTCTTGTTCGCTTTACATTACGAGGACAATGTAATGAAAGAAAATGCTAGTTGAACAAATAAAAGTCAATCCGTCAAATCTGTCAATATATTTGGAGATTTCTCTACTGTCTTCTGTCTCATCTATATGCAGATAGTTTAACACAAAATTTTCACTTTTTTTCTATGATCATTATCATCATCTTGCTCTTATCCCACCTAAGTAGGGTGGGCACAATATTATTTCCTTTTCCACTTTCCCCTGTTAGATGTCATCTCAGTACATATTCATACTTTTTATACACATATAATTTTTCACACAATCCATCAACACCTTCTTCGATCTTCCTGTACTCCTGTATCCGTCCACTTTCAAACTCATAACTTTTCTTGTTACAAGACTTTCGTCTCTTCTCATAATAGGCCCGTGCCATGATAAAATAATTTGAGAAATAGGAAAAAAAACTGTGACATCCCAAATATAACTACTACGATTGCAAATAATGTTCCTATTTTGTTCTTTCTTACAAACCTTGTCCTGACAATTACAAACAGATAAAAAAAGAATTAGGTAAGCAGTTGTAGCCGCTCTGAAATGATGTTCTTACATACACTCGGCTACTGATATTTACGAGTACTTAAATAGATTAAATGTACTAATACAAATCTCTATCAGAACATGGTCCATTTATTTAATACTAGCTGTTGCCGGCAGCTCCGCGTGCGTTTTTGTTATAATTGTAAATTACTTCTTATAAGATCTGTTAGTGAAAGTCTCATGACAATAGGTCCAATCGTTTTGGAGATAGTACTACAGACGAAGTCACAGATAACAGCTATTCTAAAATAAAGTAGCCTATGTCACCCGCTGTAATTTTAATTAACCGTCAGTGAATGAAAAACAAATTTGTTTAATCAGATGTATTTCAATCAATAACCTGTAACTCGATGTACAAAATGTACACACATATCTATCTACTTTTATTACAACATAAAACTATAATACTCTTATCGTGCACTTAATTTATAGGTAAAATTTAAAATTGTTATGACAATACATAACACACGTAATACAATTTTATAATTCTACACTGACGTTACAAAAATAAAGTATTCGTATAATTCAATATAATAAATGTTGAATATTTTAAAGACATTTCTAAGTTTAATATTCATAAGTGAATTGAAATGAATCGCACTGATATAATTATTTATATCTTTGGCTTATTCAATTATTAAGTTAATATAAAAACTTGTAACTCGTGATAAGTATATTGTAATACAATGGGTGCCTTCTCATATTGGATCAGAGGGTAACGAAATTGTGGACAAATGAGCAAAAGAAGCGATAAAATATGGGCATTCCATATTATTGCGTACCAATATACAACGATGCTACGGAGGAGTTCAAAAGAAACACACCCAACGTATGGTTTGAATACTTTAATGAAAGATCTCTAACAAAAGGTATTTGGTATAAGACGAGCCAACCGTCTCTGGGATCGGCCCAATGGTTCCAAGACTCCGTTATGAAAAGAAACATGATTGTCTTAGCTTTAAGAATTCGTTCCGGGCATATTATTCCATTGAATACGTTTAACTTTTCAATAAAAACAAGCGAAAGCAGTAAATGTCAACAAGAAGTAGATGTGTATCATATTTTGTAATGTGTCCGGAACTAATCGCAAAGACAAATATTTAGGCATAATTATAAAATAGGTAATTATAACGACATAACAAAAATAAGATTCATCTAAAAATTTACGTTTTTCGAGATTTTACACAGAGAGACAGTAAATTAACGTTGCGTGAAGGATGCGTTTAATTCAACACAAACTTCAATACGATGAAAACTGAGAAAATAGGCGACTGTAGTTCTCTCCTTAACTTAGTCTCCGAAAATCACTACATAGTATAAAACAAAGTCGCTTTCTCTGTCCCTATGTCCCTATGTATGCTTAAATCTTTAAAACTACGCAACGGATTTTGATGCGGTTTTTTTTTAATAGATAGAGTGATTGAAGAGGAAGGTTTATGTGTATAATAACATAAATTGAATACTGGAGAAATACTGTTATTTTTGAGGTTACTCCAAATTGAACGCGTACGGGCCACGGGCAGTAATGAATAAATCAAAACTACTGGATCGATTTTAATCATTTTTTCAGTGAATGACATAGGCTATATATTTCATACCCGTGCGAAGTAATTATCCCGAAAATAGTTAATAAGGTGAAGTGAAAACGACTTATTAACTTTAATTAATTGAAAAAAATTTAAAATTTTAGTATGTGTCATTTTCTTTTGAAGAAATATACGTTGTTTTTTCGAAAACATTTTGACTTAATTTATCTTTATGCTAATTATCGTATTACATTATGCTGTTATTCCGTATGCATTAAAATTATTGTATACCATATTTTATAAAAAAAAAAGTGAATCACCAACCATTTTTTTTTAAATGCTTATTTAAACTTGTTTATTTTACAAATGATATTTTCTACAACGAGAAAATAGCAAAATAATCACTACTTATCCCTACTTTTAGAAGTGACTTAAAGCGCTTCCATTGATTTTTAAGATATATTAAAGTCGAACGTGGCCAAACTTTAAACTAATTTTCTCACAAAATTGAATTTTTGAATTACATCTTGTTTTATTAAAGTTGCGACGTATTATCAAAATAATAGATATTTTTAGCACATTTTTTTAACGTGCATTTTAAAAGTCCAAAATATTAAGGCGACAAATAAAATAATGTGACCTTTAAATTATGTTACATATCTTCGCAAAATTTTGAAGACTTACTTCAAGAATGCCCCCAGATTTGATTCAAAGGGATTATTAATATTTAAAACTTTGTAAAAAAATGTTGTATGTCTCTCGTCAATATTTTAAATTTTTTGAACCAGGTGTCTACTACAAATCATTTAATGATTTTAAAAGCAAGGCCTACAATGGTTAATCTCAAGGCTTTCAATGGGACTTTGGAACTTCTATGTCTCTCTTATTTTTATATAAATTATTCTATGACTAACTTTTGTGAATCGATCATACCATTAACATAAGATGCATTAAAAGGAAGTGAAGTGAAACGTATCAAATTGCGTCTACTTCTTTTTTTCCGATCCCTTGTTAATTGAGAATGTATTTATGCGAAAAAAAAACAGAATTAAAAGTACCTAAATTATTCTATTTTACAGGTGTCTAGGTTCAAATATGTACTAGACTACATATTGCAGTTTAATAATGGCCGATTGATGGAAAGTGCAAAAAAAAAAAAATCAACAGCGGCCAGTGAGGAATCCGTTATACGTTAATAACGTAATAGCGTTCAAAAAACAGGAGCGCTATGTTATTTTCTGCGATTTTGAGTTTCATATATATTCAGAATCAGTTGTAAAAATTACATGTAATGATCAATTGTTTGTTTGTCTAATAGCTTAATTTAATCTTTACACTTAATCTAAAAACGATACAGTAGTTTTTGGCTAAAGCTGTAACCTACGGATTATCTAAATTTTCTCTGGTTTGTATTTTAGATACATACGCCCTTTTTTCTTACGACAGTAGTATAAACCCTATGGTTGCCCTATGCCGTATGGCAGTCATCGTTGTCATGACGACTTGTAAATCTCTTGACAGCTGGAGATACACTGTCACAGAACACGACCAGTGAAAAAGAATAATTGTGACATGCGCATGATTCTATAGGGTACAGATACTTACTATTTTCACAATTTCGGATTTAGCCAAAATTAGCCGAAACTTCCGCTCAGCTTAGACTCGTATTCGTATGGTATTCTGTCAAATAACGTTTGGAACGAGTTTACTGGCCTGTACTCAAAGATTCCTACAAGCTCAAGTCTACTGGGAATATTGAGGCGTTTCGTAATGTGGGAACAAATGAAAATCTGTCGCCAAGCATCTGTCGGTGTGTTTCGGCAGATGTACTTGAGAGCCAGTCTCCCTCTAGGTTTTGCGTGACTACCATCTTAGACCACATAATCATTTAACATCAGATGAGATTGTGTTCAAACACGAATTTATAAAGTATAAGAAAAAAACAGGGATTCTAAAAATTTGATCATTAATCTATCCATAGTTGCTAACGATATATAATGAAATCTCAAATATCTGTGATGGAGTGTTCTAACTCTTAAAAGATAAAAACGACACTAACAATAGAAAAAAGGTATTTAATACATACAAACTTTTTTGAATAAAACGTTGACTATAGCTAACTTCAGGGTGTTGGTTTTTGGTGTTGATGTGCGCGCGCATCGTAAAAATTTACCCTTATCATTTTTCCCTAACGCGCCAAAAGAAGTATAACTTCAATAACATAATAGTAGTAACAATTTTAGAACGGTTAGCAATTTTATTTTATGTTAAATTTTATTTGTTACTAATTATTTGTATTAAGGCTATAATTTAAAATTGATGTAATAAATATTATAATTAAAAAAAAACTAAAGTGCTGGACATCGGTGTGAGTATAGCTCAATTCAAATGGCGTCGGGGTATGTCATGTGCCCAGATGTGGAATTGGCTGGTGGAGTAGGTTCCTGATCGAGCGATACCTGAGACAAGGCAGACATAGTATGGAAAGATCAACGAAAAGATGGGTCGACCGACGACATCATATATCATGTAGGAATAAACCTGACAAGACTGGTACGGAACAAAAGTGGATGGCGTTAAAGGGAGGAGGCTTCTGACCTGCAGCGGCTAGTCTGGTGAAACTGTAGAGGCCTGTCAAGCCAATAGTGTAGTCTGTACCAAAAAAAAACCCTGCAGCCATAATAAGGCTATAATTTTCACAAAATATTTATTTCATCTAACCCAATAACATTTTACATAAACAAATTATATAGCTAAATAAATTTCCATTTTGGCTGAAATTCGATGAGTGGCCGAATATCCGATTTCGGATAAAAATCATTTTTTCCGATCGAACAGTAAAACTTAAGATTCTTAGCTTGACTATTCGATACGTTATCACTCGTCACGATAACAAGCAAATTAGTATGACCTATCTCTGGTATTGATGATAAACAGAGTACGAATCATGAATGTATTATATAAAACTAGCGGCCCGCTCCGGCTTCACACGGGTATAAAATATATAGCCTATGTTATACACTGAAAAAAATATTAAAATCGATCCAGTAGTTTTGATTTATTCATTACTGCCCGTGGCCCGCACGCGTTAAATTTGGAGTAACCTCAAAAATAACAGTATTTCTCCACTATTTCATTTATGTTATTCTACATATAAACCTTCCTCTTCAATCACTCTGTCTATTAAAAAAAACCGCATCAAAATCCGTTGCGTAGTTTTAAAGATTTAAGCATACATAGGGATATAGGGACAGAGAGAGCGACTTTGTTTTATACTATGTAGTGAATATTGTTTCACATAACTATGATATTCTATTTACTTGCCACAAAAGTTTAATAATATTAAACATTACAATTTGTGCACCCGGCACACGTAACATTACTTTTGTGATTGTTTATATATTTACAGTCACATGACCAACACGCACTGAACCATGTAAACGTAGGTCATTTTTGTTGGCCTCAAGTGTATTTTTTGTAGTTATCTTTGAAGTAGTATAAGAATGACAATATAATGAAGAAATAGCCGTATTTATCGTCAGTGTATTCGCCAGGTTTACATAAAGATACACGCTTACAAATTGTAGTTTACCGCTTATGTGTAATGTCAACAAAGACGTGTCGATTGTAAATTTAAACCTGATTTCAATTTGTGTCAGGTAATACATATTTTATATTGTTTGCTTTTTTAATTTCACGTATTCAAATAGATTATATACGAATCAAATATTGCAAATGTTCTATTTCTATGGTCTATTTCGCCAAACATATTATTGGTTTTAATTACGTTATTTATTCAGTTATTGTCAGGCGTAATAAAAGAGAGATGACATTTTTGATAATCTGAGGTAACAACATTATTATCGTACTAATGAAGCGTATTTAAAATTACGTTTTCCCTTGATAAGTATATATTATATATTCTTATATAAATATAAATAAAACGATACAAAGGTTTGCGGTTGTGTGCGCATATCACGAAAGTTTACTGAATAGTTTTTGATATATATATATGTGTGTAGGTGGTAGAGCTACGCTGAAGCTATCACTGGTTTCAGCATGAATGGGTGGTCGGCTCGCCCGGGGTAGTACCACCCTCTCACAAAAAACCGACGTGAAGTAACAGTGATTGTACTTTTGCGTTTCGTTCGGCTAGTGAGAGCGCCGGAGGCCCACATATTTAAAAGGGCGGCAACGCACTTGCGACTCTCCTGGTGTTGCTAGTGTCTATGGACGGCGGTAATCACTTACCATCAAGTGACCCACCTGTTCGTTTGCCCCCTATAATATAAAAAAAAAAAAAAATCTTTTTAGACACTTGACCCCTATTTAAAAAAAAATCACATTATCTACGTTTAATACAAAGTTATTCAATTTGTAAGAAACTACTGTTTTTATGAGCAGTACGCGTTCAACTTTGTGTATTTTCTTTTAGCGATATAAAATATATAAAAAACGGATGAAATTGTTTACAAAGAAATGGTCTAAGCAAAGGAATATACTTGGTTTTTAATTTTTTTTACCTATTTTTTCTCTAAAATAATAGACAAGACAAATGAAGTCACCGGTATCAGCTATTAGTTTCATAACGGAAATTCCTACTCGTGGAAATTATATATTGTTTTATGTGAACTATGTGTTTTGCCTGGAATCGTTGTGGGCTGTCCTTTTTTTTGTTTTAATCTTATCATACTATTTGTTTATATATATATCTATATATACATTTACTATAACCCTTTTATTGATATTTTACCGTTACTGTTATCTTTGTAATTCTTATGTATTGTAAAAAATCCTCTATTTGTTCACGAAACTCTCCTCAAAACCGGTCGATCCGTTTCAGTTTTATTCGTATGTATACACTAGCAAAAGCCGTGACTTTGTACGCATCAATTACGATACAACAGTTAATAATAAAACATAGCCAATGTCACTTCGCAAAATGTTGCTTACTATAAATGAAAATTCTTTAGAATATTAATTTTAATAACAGAGAAAAAATGAAAATTCTTGAAAAAAATGTTAACTTTAAGTCTTTTTGATGATAATTTAGAAAGATGATAAAGCTTTGAAGAAACCCTGTAACAAATCTATAGTACTGTTAAAGTACATAAAGTTTGTGTGTTTCTAGGAGATTATTACCTGGCAACACATATCCGATTGAAAAAATAATCTACTGAAAGAAATCTATATCCTTAGTGTATCCCATAAGCTGTATTCTATTTTTATTAAATGTTATATCGTTGTTAAAGTGTACAAACTCGTTAGCGACTACACAAACACATAAATTATTGTCAAGGAATTAATGCTTTAAAAAAATAACCATACATTACTCGCTTACAAATTATTATTTTATACTTACTAAGTATAAATGCAATCCGTAGCTGTAGAATAGATTTATTTACATTATAGATGTGAAATTTCCGCGGTTGTCATTTGATACTTCCCTTATGACATGCCTTTGCGTATTATACAGGCTGATTACATTGATATATTTATTTATGTATGGGCTTTTAATAAATTTAAGCTTACGCTTTGTCTAAATTAAAAAGATAAGCGTTTTTTTTTGTATCATATGGAGGCTAAAACGCGACTTAACCATCTGTTTTGAATGTATGTCCATAGTTACATATATGTATATATTTTTATATAATGACTTCCGGGCATAATGTAGAAAACACTAACTGTGAATGTAATTAGATTCTTCTCGATTCAATTGAATATTTAAGTAATTATTGTAGGTAGTAAATATGGTAGGTGGTAGAGCTACGCTGAAACTATTACTGGTTTCAGCATGAATGGGTCGGCTCGCCCGGGGTAGTACCACCCGACACACAGAAAGCCGACGTGAAGTAACAGTGCTCCCGCACTGTTGCGTTTCGTTCGGTCAGTGAGGGCGCCGGAGGCCCACATATTTAAAAGGCCGGTAACGCACTTGCGACTCCCCTAGTGTTGCTAGTGTCTATGGACGGCGGTGATCACTTACCATCAGGTGACCCACTTGTTCGTTTGCCCCCTATAACATAAAAAAAAAATTATATCATAATTAAAAAAAAACAGTTTAACTTATATAATTTTCTTATGTACTTTCAATACTTACGTTTCTATATAGTATTTGATTATTAAAATCTAAATATATATATTTGTCACTATGCTTCATCTTCTTTAATGAAACGAAATCTAGTTTTCATTACAAATACAAATTATCTTCATCGTTCTATCAGTTTTCAACGTTTTATTGTATGCATAAGACATAAGATCCAAGATAAAAACTAACACTGCATATATTTGTTTTATATATACAGTACATATATAATAAACAGTGTTCTTTTTTAGTTGTAATAATTGTATCAAAGACAATCCGAATCTGACTGTGTATTTATATCTCAAATAGGAGAGATGTCTTTGTGTATTTCCTGTATTTTTCTTCCTTTTCTCGTTCTAACTATTGAGATAAATTATAAACATACTGACATATTCTAAAGGTGCCGGATAAGGTTTTCAACAATGCAAAAATTATATTAATTCATAATAAAATGAAAATTTATGATATAAATCTAAACAACCTGTATAAATGAGGAGACTTTCTATTGACTTATAAAATGTGTGTTCTACTCCTAGTTGCCATTTCCCACAATGCCTGAGGTACGAGTAGAGGAAGCCAGGCGATTTATGGTAGAGAGCCTTATGGCCGTCGGGAGCGCCGGAATCTGAAGCGACAGCGCACGCCGATCTGCTCATCCATGCCGACATCGTTGGACACCTTAGCCATGGCCTGAACAGACTTGGTAAGTTAATTAATTATTGTACATTTTTTAATTATCTAAAATCCTGCCTAGATTATAAACTCACGTTCTTATGTGAGCTCAGCTCTTGGTGATCATGTCACCGATTAACTTGTAACTCTGACCGGCTTCCAAGCGCTACTGCTTGAACTCGCTTATAGGTGTATGACGACAGATAGTCCACTTCAAGATGGATAGGATAGGGAAGCAACAAACAAAATTGTATTGATGATGTGGCAAATATTCGACCTATCTTTATTGTTTAATTTAATAAGTTAAGTTATATTATAATAAGTTGAAAATCTGTCGCTAAGAACCTATTGGTGTTGTTCCGGTAGCTGCACTTAAGAGCCAGTGCACTCTAGGTTTAGTGTGTTTACTGTCTTAGACCATATAGTCATTTAACATTAGAATTCAGGAGAGATTGTTATCAAATGCTAAAATGTATAAAGTATTAAAAAAAGGTATCGACTTTGATTCTAGTGTCTTACATTTTCTGATAATTATTTTCTCATATTAAAATCCTAAGAAGTGAGGTTAGCTATTTATTTATAAGCAATACATATATAAATACATTATTCATATTAGAAAACAAAAAATTGAAGAAAAAAGTCCAAACCATATCCTCTATTTTGATAGAGTTGTTACACCAAAATAAAAACTTTGTATCTTGTCTGTTTAGATGAGAGATTGGTAACAATGCTAGCTGATGTAAATGTGGGTTTGTGGTCCAAATCTTATTGCAGTACATCAATGATAGATAATTCTAAGTGATAAAGCTATCTAATCAAGCCTGGAGACTCAATGAATATACATTTCGACTTTTCCTAAAATTAACAATATTATTTATTCTTTTTCTAAACAGAGTTCTACGTAAACGACATACTGTCAAAGGCGACGTTTCCCAACGCAAGACCGGTGATATTGAAGGAATCTGCTGCGACCGCGTGGGTGGACGGGTGCGACGCACTCGGTGCAACTGTTGGCAACTTCTGTATGGATGTAGCTATAAGAAAGGCTAAGGAATCCGGCGTCGGATGGGTTTCGGCTAAACGTAAATATTTAAAGAAATATCGTAGTAACACAGCATATGCGTATGTGTACATTTGTAAGTAGATTTATGCAGGTGAGGTAAGTAGGTAAGTTACTACCACTCTACCTAGCGGAAAAATTGTAATTATTTACGACATCATATTAGAAACCTCAAAAATATAAACCTTCCTCTTCAATCACTCTATCTATTAAAAAAACTGCATCAAAATCCGTTGCGTAGTTTTAAAGATTTAAGCATACATAGGGATATAGGGACAGAGAAAGCGACTTAGTTTTATACTACGTAGTGATTCGAGTTGAGTGGCTTAGGGTGACATCGAACCAAATTTGTTCGATAACAGCTAAGTAATTTGATATTAAAGTCAGGTTACGTATATTGTGGTAAAAAGCTGGCCCCAAAGATGTCTAACTTGATCAAAAATGTCTATGGAAACTGATAAAATTAAATAAAGTTTTCGAGGAATTCGAAGAATTCGAGGGCTTTGTAAGCAAGGAGTGTCGAAAGAATGCCATTTTTCGTCTATGCTATAATTCCTAGGTAATATTTGAAAAGTCATATCAAGATATCATCATCATTAGCTCGTCAGAAACCCACGCCAGCCCACGTATTGGCGATTTCAAGCTCTGAGAAATTCATAGTTTTACATTTTTCCCCACGTATGGTGGTACTATAAGAACATTTCTCAGGTTCAGGTTTCCTCACGATGTTTCCCTTCATCGTCCATCCGCCGATAGTGTTACCAATTTAAATTAGTAAATGTACGCGAAATCGGAAAAATTCGTTGGTACATGCCGGGGTTCGAACCTATTTTAAAAATACCATCTTTATGTTTTAATGGGTTTTTAATTTATTCATATCTTTCTCCTTCGTATGCACCTACATTGTTTTCTATACACGTGTTGAAATTTTCGAAAGCAGATTTTTAAATAAGGAATATTTATTGTTAACAGGAAGCAATCACTACGGTATGGCGGGATACTGGGCTCTGAAGGCACAGAAAGAAGGGCTTATTGGCATGTCGTTCACCAATTCGTCGCCTATCATGGTTCCAACTAGATCCAAATACGTAAACAAATTTGATATTATACTTTATTTTGTTTTATATTCTATTATTCTCAAGAAGTATTATATTGCATTATTACTTTCGGGCGTAACATTTGATAAATGTTGTTACTGAATTCTAATGACACTAAAGCTATTACAGATTTTTTTTTATATTATAGGGGGCAAACGAACAGGTGGGTCACCTGATGGTAAGTGATCACTGCCGTCCATAGACACTAGCAACACCAGGGGAGTCGCAAGTGCGTTGCCGGCCTTTTAAATATGTGGGCCTCCGGCGCTCTCACTGACCGAACGAAACGCAACAGTGCGGGCGCACTGTTACTTTACGTCGGCTTTCTGTGTGTCGGGTGGTACTACCCCGCGCGTCGGGCGAGCCGACCCATTCATGCTGAAAGTAGTAATCGCTTCAGCGTAGCTCTACCACCTAAAAAAAATTTTGGTAAATTCGTTAGGATTAAATTAAATTTGTTATGTAAAGCTAAAATTTGAATTTTCACGAATTAAGAGACATTACTTTTATCAGGAAAATGTTCACAAATTTCAAAGATTTAAATTTTCTTAACTTACTTAATACATTGACCACTATTAATATAATTCTTGAAAATATAGCAATTTCTTAACGATATGATTTTTAGAGTGCCCTTGGAACTAACCCTATATCTATGGCAGCTCCAGCAAGCGGCGGTGATAATATTGTGGTAGATTTGGCTACAACAGCTGTAGCTATGGGAAAGGTTAGTACGTCACATCGAACTATTGTAACAGCTTATTTGATTTCCACTTTAAGAGTTATTATTTCTTCAATTAAACTACATACATTATCGAAGTTAATTATTTCAGTACTTTGGTTTCTTTTTTAATGGTATTGAAATTATTAACAAAATAATTTTAAACACATGTCGTTGGATTCCCTCTCCTACTATTTTATTTTTCGCATTCATGTTATTAATAATGATCAACGTATTTGTTTTTAGATAGAAATGCAAATACATAAAGAAGAACCGTTACCTGAAGGATGGGCGTTGGGACCCGATGGTAAAACAACAACAGATGCTAAGTTGGTCAGTCTTTTGTAAAACTGTCGGTGGAAGGACTAATCAACTAACGAACTGTTAACAGTCTTTTCACGTTGGACAATTACCTTTTCCGCCGTCGATATATCATATATACGTATATTGTATTTATTCATTAATTTTAGACAGTTTTTCATGAACAAATGTTTTATAATTAGTGAGTTGCAGCGAAAAATACACTCAAAATAAAAAAATATTTTACTCAATTTAAGCCTTAAGAAGATGCTTATGAACATCAAAACTACCACCGGTTCATAAAATAACACAATCATCGAGAAGAAGCGGCAAGAAACTCAATCTGGCGTATCTTTTGACCGCACAGTTAATGTTGAATACTGCCACGCTTAGTGCTTTGTGTACCTATTTACAAAAAAATAAAATAACAATAAATATAAAAGTGCCTACGTTATTGCCGAATGCAAAACTAAGTGAATGTGTTATAAAATGAATGAGTCAAGTACAATAAAGGAGTTTTAATTTTAGTGAGTAGAATGAATTATATAAAGCAACATTTACTACCTACTATTATTTTTTCTTAATATTATTTCTTTTTTCTATTAAGATGTACAATAAGATATATTTTATAGCAATTACAAACAGTACGCAACTTTGTTTGCATCTATCTGCCATACAGTTATGCGCACATAACGTAAAAATTACTCCACAGATTTTGATATTTTTTTAAAATTTTTCTTGTTAGATACTTGGTCCTTCATATATCTTCATAGAATGTAATGTTTTAATAGGATGCCATTTTATAAGCACTACACGTTCAGCCATAATTTTTTTCTTGCCGTGGCACCAAGCGTTATAATGCACATGCGCAGAAGAGGAGAAAGAAAATAAAATAAAAAGTATAAAATATACTGTTAAGGTAATAAACAACGCAGATGAAGTCACATTACATATTTGAAAACTAATCTTTTACAGCACTTTCACACTAACATTATACTTGAGAAATTATACATTGGTAATTCCATATGAAGTATATATAACAGAAGTGTAATTGGCCACTTTCAGGCGTTTAATACGGGGAGATTATTGCCTCTTGGCGGGGCCGAGCAGACCAGTGGATACAAAGGGTACGGACTGAGTGCTATGGTAGAAGTATTATGCAGTGGTCTTTCGGGTGAGCATTTAAAACAATTTACTTTGAAATTGATTATTCAATTTTATTTAATTGAATATTTGTTACTATATTCAATTGTATGTAGGTTAATTTTGATTTAAAACGTGTATATTCTAGTAGTAAATTTGTTTTATTACCTGTTTTTATTACTTATAAATGTTATACTACACTTACACGTCATTGTTAATGATTGTATTTATGCTGCAACATCCTCGAAATGTCACGAAAAGTAAATAAAATACCATTTACATAGACATTTAACACAAACCTATATACCTATATTACAAATATAGAAATATGTGTTGTAGTCTTATTTTAATTAATAAAATGAATTTTAGAAACAGGTAAATTAAATATCGTTTATCAAATAAATGCTTAAATATTTCAGTTTAATTATAAATGAATGGCACTCCTTGGCGAAAAAACGGCCACCTAAGGAAACTTACGCTCGATTACAATGAATCAAATTGTAATTGAATTGATTTGACGTAGTTTGTATAATTATAAACTGGTGTAAATTAATATGCGTCAAAAGTGAATTCTGTCAATTTTTTTATAAATTTTCGATGAATATCATAAAGCCGGTGTACATGTCCAAACAATGAGAAGTGGTTAGCTATAAAGACAAAATTTTTTTTAATTTTTGTAATTAAATAAAATTACGTATGTAGAAACCTAAAAAAGCATCCTCCTCCTCGTACTAACTTCTACTCCTCTTACTTGTTGAAGGTTCTTAGGTACACATTGGCACCTTATGATTTCACAACGCCGGACTTACCAAAAAGCGGCCATTTCGTGGTTCTGTACATCGTTTTACTTCTCGAACTTGATCTTCTCTCGACCAAGCCGATCTCTTGATACCATTACCAAGTTCTCTAGGACAGTTGAACGACTCACACTTAGCTGCTGATACACATAAGGTTGTGAAGAACCTTCTTCAAATAGGGATATAATTTCACCGGTCCTTATCGCTTTATCAATCATATCAGAAAGATGTATTTGATGCAAAAAGAAAGATAAAATTGTTTAACTTGCAGAAAATATCCAAGAAGTTATAAAATTTTAGTAATCAGCAAAAAAACAGGTTTAACAATTCGCGCCCTTAGTAAAGCAATTTTACAATAATCATAATTTTTCTTTTGTTAATTTAAAAATTTAAATTTGGAACGTAAGGAATCGTGCTAGGATGTTTCAAATAACATGCCAATACATCGTCAAATGAATAAAACCTCTTTTCTTGTAATATTCATTGAACTAAACAAAAAAAATCCTAAAGTCAAAGTTATTTTGCGAAAGGGTTTATTAAATAGTATAGTCAAAATAGGAAAAAGAAATAATTGTGAGACAAAATTAAAGTATTAAATTTTACTTTATATAATATACATTCTACTTATTAAAATTAAAACTCTTTTATTGTACATAATAAATTCATTTTATAATATCACACTCAATTAATTTTGCATCTGGTAATAACTTAGACACTTTTATATTTATAGGTAAATACATTTTTGTATACATAAAAGATTAAGCGTGGTAGAATTAAACATTTAATGTACATTAAAAAGATAAACACGATCGGGATTCTTGCCGGCTCTTCTCGATGACTGGGTTGTTATTCGAACCGGTGTAAAATGTATTTTTAAATTATTTTTTCATTTGCACGCATTTTTTTTTTACTAAACCATAAAATTTACAATGTACGATGTCGTGAAACTAGAAAAAAAAATGAAAACATAATCCACTATTTTGAGATCTGGGTCTTAAAAAATCATCCGAGGGATTAATATAGATTTGACCTATCTTACGGGACGTTTTCTTTTTTATTTAGATGGAAGGTATGTCCTTTTCTGTACCCCCGAGAATGCCAATGCGAAATTTCAATTTGATTGCTTAAGTAGTTACGGTGTGAAAGAGTAATAAACAAACTCACATTTTTGTTTGTCATTTATTTATCCCCATTTATAATATTAGTATAGAAATTATACCTGTACATTTAAAATTGAAGATACTAATTCCAATATATTATAGGGTCGAACTTAACTCACGATATTCGCGGTTGGGAGCTGGACAGTCAAGGCAGGGCCCACCAAACCTGGGACAAAGTTTCGTGGCCATCGACCCCGATTGTTTCGCGCCTGGGTTCGGCGAACGTTTAGCTGCTTGCCTGCAACACTGGAGGAATTTGGAACCGGTAATGTCAAACACATTGGAATTTAATATCTCATATCGTTTATTTGTAAATGGTTATCTACATCCAGTTTTTGTTACCAAAAAAAAAAACACGAATTTTTCGGAATTCGCGTACAATTACTAATTTAAATTGGTAACACTATCGGCTGGCGGTGAAGGAAAACATCGTGAGAAAACCTTGAACCTGAGAAATGTTCTTGTAGTACCACTGTGTGTGGGAAAAATATAGAACTTTGAACGTTTCGGAGTTTGAAATCACCAATACGTCGTGGACTGGCGTAGTGATTATTTTCATACTTTCCTTCGTGAAGACGCCTGTGATCCTGCAGTGGATCTCTTGCAGGTTGATGATGATGATGATGGTATTTACCTTAAATTATATAATCATTTTAATGCTGTATGTTTACTTTCGTGAATCGACTTACCCAAGTTTTAAGGATTCTTGTAAATTACGAAAGTTGACTTTATTTTACGACATAACACTCCCCTTTATTACTTACGTAATAAAGGAAGTAATAAAAAATATATGCTGCTTTATCTCGGAAACTATATAAATAATGCCTTGAGGACTATACATACTTGTATATGTTATGGACCAAGCGATTAATTAGGGTACTATTTATATTCTTCGAGTTCTATGAATAATTATAAGTTCAACCCGGGGTACGGGTGAATCGCATGGGTGTACAAGCGAAGTAAATGGGACCAAATTTTCCCTTTCGTATTGAGCCTTTGTTCGTATTGACCATGCAATTAAATAAAATTGCAAACGAAAAACTGACTATCAAAGTTCTGTTCAAAATGTTGAATACCTCCCTACTGTTTTCTGTTTCAATTACACACTCATGTTATTATATGGCGATTATTTACCAAAATTTTGCGCTTTCTATTTCGTTTTCCGTTTTTAATATTTTCTTTCATACAGACCCTGTAATTAAGAACACAACAAAAAAAGAATGTGTCAAATAGGTGCAGGCCGTTCTGAAGTGATGCGCTTACATATATTCGGTAATTCATTTTTACTTATGTAAATCATTATGAAGATTTCTTTTCAATTTTGAGGTTATAATACCTATCGATACGAATACCTGCAAAATGTGATTTTTCCAAAGTTACGTTTTTCTGGAATTATCGTAGTTTTAACTTAATCGATCCAAAAACATTAGCACTAATAAGAAAGTATAACATTTTTTAAATAATAAGTATTAATTACGAATATAACTTGTCACCTTTCATGTTAACTGGACAGTATATATAGTGGTCCAATTAATCACTAGGTCCATGCCATGCAAGTATTGTGACCACTGTGAATATAGCCGTAAGTTGCGCATAATATCGTGAAGACTTTAATTTAATACAAATCAAAGTTAAAATATTATTATAGGAATCTAAAATTGGGAATATTTGTTTTGTTTTTTTATTGTATACCAGTATTACAGATTGATTGAATAATATAATTAACCCTTTAAAATATCAGTGAATGATCTTTATATATATCGATTTATAAACATATTAAGATTCGACAAAAATTTCTTTGTTGTCTTTCAGAAGCTCACTTATATGGCACGTTAAGGTCTTTGACTGGTGACATTGTGACTCATTTAGGTGGACCTATACTGTCTGGTTGTTTGTGAATCGTATTCGAATTTCGAGGTCACAGGACTGTCGATTGTTGTACACTTTATCAATGTATTTTACAATTACGTTTGTAAAACATGCCACTTTTTCATTTCTTTTTTTTGGTATTATTTTTTATAATATTGATTTAATTAACTTGTAAATACTGTCAAATATTTATAAAATCTTTACTGTTAAAATAAAAAAAAGAATTCTACATACAGAAGAACCGCAAGGTACAGGTAATTTAAAATACTGTAAAATCTCTGAAAGACGAACTTCAAGAGATAGACTAAAAAATTTCAGTTTTAGATTTTTTTATTTTACTTTATTTTTGTCAACCAATCTTTTAGCAGATTATAACTGCCATTGTCGAGTAGGTAATGATGTTACGACTTAGTCTTGTTAGAACTTCCCAGGGAGTTATTGTGCCATCCACTTCACATGTGCACGATAACCAAACTATATTACCGTCACTATTACAAAATATAAAGCAAAATAACACAATATTATGAATAAAATATAAAATCCATTACATGACATTCCAAGATCCCGCCAAACACTTCAGTTATAGAGTTGACTTAGGCGGATTTTTTAAGGAAATATGCGACTCGTGGTAGTTATGATTCATTGTTAACAATTTTGCGTTAAAATTGTTAGCAAATTCTTAAAGTCGGTAACTTGTTTCAAAAGATCGAATTAGTAAAATCAAACGTAGCATGTTCGAGTTACAGTGGTTCAATTTATTTTTTCGAGTTATGAAAGGAAAATATACGCCAACGACTTACAGAGGATTGAAATTTTCATTTATGGAAGTTTTCGACTTATTGAGGTTCTGCTTAAAGATGTTCTTCTGTAATACTTTGGTATCATTATCATCAGCCTAACAGAGACCTACTGCAGGGTCTTAGGCCTCTTCCCGACGGAAGGTATGGGTATAAACACCACGACAGCCCACGACGTATTGGCGATTTCAAACTTTGAGAAAATCAACAGTTCTATATTTTTCCTATTTACGGTAGTACTGTACTATAAGAATATGTCTCAGGTTCAGAGTTACTCAAGATGTTGTCCTTCAGCCGATGATGTTACCATTTCAAATTAGTAAATGTACGCGAATTCCGAAAAATTTGTCGCTACATGTCCGGGGTCGAACCTGCGGACATCGAATTGACTATTCCACCGGTCAATCTACGGTCAGACTACAACGACTTTGATATGTATTTACTTAATATTGTTTTTTAATTATATACCTTATTATTTTCAGGTGGACCCGAAGCTCCCGGTTTTAGCTCCGGGAGACAAGGAGCGTAATAACGCTGAAGAAACGAAAAAAAGAGGAACTATTAACTACGCACAGAAGCAATACGAATCTTACTGTTAGAATGGCAGAGAGAATTGGAATAAAACCTTTACAGATAGCTTAAATAGTCATACTTTTTTCGTTCTTTCATATCTGTATACTATCCAATTTGTTGCTCATTAAATATATCAGTTATTATAACCTCAAAATATACATTGTCTTTTCTTGTGGTTTATTCTTGTTTCTATATCATTGTTTGTTTAAACTTATAAGACATTTTCTAGATATTTTATTTCTATATATTAGTTCAAAGACTAATTGTCGTGTTATAATATTTAAATACGTCATACGAATTGCAGCTATAACATTTTCTTAGTATGATAATAAGATAAAGAAATCAAAAGCATTGGCTTGATAAAGTTTTAAGTTGTATATCTTTGCATTAACTCCTCGGCTGATTTTTTTAAGGCCCCAGATCTCAAAATGGTGGTTTTTTTTTTAATTTCACGTCATGGTATATTGTAAATTTCATGGTTTAGTAAAAAAAAGTTCGTACGAATGAAAAATAATTTAAATATACATTTTACATAGAAATTACAATTTTATAATACATAATTTGTTGTTTTTCGAAGTTTTCTAATGAATCAGGTATTTTTTTAACGTTACGCTGCCAATAGTCTGTTGACCTGTGCCTAATGACCTCTACATTCGTTTTTATGAAACTTAAACTTCTATGATTTTGGACAGTCCAGGGGTTAATTTAATGTATTATTAATGAGTATGAATTCGAATATTATTTAATTTTTAATTGCATATCAATGATAATTAAATATACACATTATTATGTAAAATATTCATATCCGTGGACAAGTCTTTTATTATGGCCTTGCAAATTGTAAACACTACTTCCAATTATATCGCTGTTAAAAATAGGTTTAAAATATAATTCGTTTTTTTTTACGTACCTACTATCAGCGGAAAATACCTACAGAATCATAAGAGGTAATAGTCAAGGTGTTGTCTATAAAGGAAAACATTATTATAATATTTTCCTTCATTCGTAATCATTATTAAAACGCGCGACTTTTTTTTTATACTTTATAGGTAAACGTTTTGACCACTAATCTCATCTGATATTAAATGATGATGTGGTCTAAGATGGTAAGTCACGCTTATCCTAGATGGAGTCTGGCTCTCAAGTGCAGCTGTCGGAATACACCAACAGGTGCTTGGCGACAGATTTTCAACTTGAGGTTGGTAGCTAGCCAGACGGACTTAGAAAAAGCCCTACCACCATGCTATGGTTTCATCACGATGATTTCCTTCACCGAAAGCTCCGACTCAGTTGCTTGGATTCGAAGCTACGTCCTTTTTTTTATATTATAGGGGGCAAACGAACAGGGAACGGGTCACCTGATGGTAAGTGATCACCACCGTCCATAGACACTAGCATCACCAGGGGAGTCGCAAGTGCGTTGCCGCCCTTTTAATATATATGGGCCTCCGGCGCTCTCACTGACCGAACGAAACGCAACAGTGCAACCACTGTTACTTCACGTCGGCTTTCTGTGAGAGGGTGGTACTACCCCGGGCGAGCCGACCCATTCGTTCTGAAACCAGTAATAGTTTCAGCGTAGCTCTACCACCTACAACACTGTGTCCGAAAACACTACCAACTGAGCCATCATCGCTTCAAAACTGGCTGTTGTCATTTAGTAGCACTGTTCAATGGGTAACGGAGAAACATGACAAGCACATCTGGGTCATTGACTTTTTTTGTATTTGCATTGTATCATACATTTTCCAGAAGCCTCGACACACGTATTCTTTAATTTTAAGTAGCATACTATCAAAATACCCTTTATTATATAGATACCTTTTTCCTTTAGAACTCGTTTACTAAACACCTTTTATCAACTTAATACACTTCAAAACTTAGCACCACTACGTATTTCTTATAGACCTTTTAATCTGATGGTTGACCAAGAACTTTTGTCGCTGACGATATTAAAATACGAATGCAATGGATTTGCGGTGACCGATAAATTGAGAGACTAAACAAATACTAAAAGTGACAACAGGAAGCTCACTGAAGTCCGTTTAAATTTTTTGAATATCATACAAATATTATAAAAGCAATATTAAATCATTAAAATCAATTACCATCATGACACTCATCATCATCTCACCCTTATCCCACCTAAATAGGGCCGGCATAACATGTTTTCCTTTTCCACTCTCTTCTGTCAGATGTCATCTCTGTATTCACACCTTTTATACACGCATATCATTTTTCACACAATCCATCTACACAGTTTTTCGGTCTTCCTCGACCCCCTATATCTGTCCAATTTCAAATTCAAAACTTTTCTTATTACATGACTTTCATCTCTTCTCATAATATGCCCGTACCATGTTAATCTATTACTCTTCAACTTCTCTGTCATTGGTGCTATTTTCAAACTTCCTCTAATATACTTTTTCTTAATATATTCTTAATATCCATTCTGGTTACAGCATACACCAGTCTTAATATTCACATCTCTGGCACATGTAATCTTTTCTCGTTCGTCTCTTTAGTAGTCCAGCACTCGGACACTGTCCTCATGAGTTTCAAATATATACAATAAAAAATGCAGTTCCTTTAAGACTCGACATAGGATTGTGGTGACCATACGATGCCGATTTTTTTGTAAATAGTTCAAGGTTGTTTTTTGGATTTGATTGATCTTTTGTAATTTTTTTAATGTCCATCGAAACGGACGGGAATCAGGGAAGTACTTATTATAAAGAGAAAAGATTTAATATTTTGATTGTAATGAATACACACAAAAAATACCAGATTTTAAAAATTCTTTCACCTTTAGACATCCGAGTATATCAGTGAGTAGCCACGAGTAGAAACAAACAATAAGAATTATAACAATATCCTGAATCTCAAAGGGTGTAACGAGCATTTGTGCGAAAATGAGATTCGAATTCAGTTTTTTATTCTATGTCGGCCTGTGTATTTAAAATGCTGAAATAAAAGAAAAAGCGATTTCCAACCCAAAAGCTTTTAATACACAAGCACGATATTTTGAAGATTTGTGTCAAATTTGTTAGAATTACCTTATATTTTAATAGTTTTTTGAGATATTATAAAATAAATTTAGTGGTGACATCTTTAGAATTTCATATTTACTAATAAATACAGTAGTCATTTTAAATGTAAACTAATTTAACTTGTATTACCTTTACCATTTATGGAATCGATGATTATAACCGGGAATATTTTAGAATAATTAATTAATATTTTTACAGATTCTCTCTATTTTGATATATATATGTATTCTACCAACATACTATAATTTGGAATACCTAATACTTACATTATAGACTGCGAACATTTGAAAAATTCTATCATATATTTTATATAAATCATAATAGAGCTGATATATTTTTAAACATGGCTACTACAATGACACTTATATAGAACTAGTTTATAATGGTGACCAGAATGATTACAATGTTTACATACCGGTATATTATACCGTTGTATTAAATTGACTGAACTCATTTTGAAGTGAACCTGACATCTCGATCAAGAGACAATTTAATTCGAGGTCAACTCTCTTGTCTGTTTGCTCAGAAGTCAATAAGATCATTATGTACATAATATAATATGTTATTTATACAATATAGTTTATTATTTATACAATATATAGTTTATTATTTATACAATATATAGTATATTATTTATACAATATTTTCGATTAGTTATAAATATATTAGTAATTTCCAGCGGCTTTGCACGCGTTTTCTATGTAGTAATTATTTTCGTCTCTTTATTTTATAATAATATATATTAACTAATTGCCAAAAAATGATAGATTTTCATACAGACTTTTATGTTAGTTTTCATCAACTTAGGAGTCGAATTTCCAAAAATTTCACCTATAGTTCGATGAATTTACGAAGATCCGTCATGCCATTAGTCCGTCCGAAAAAAAAAAACAATATGGAAATTTTTATGGCCCTAACCGCAGCAGTTTGGGTTGTGCGTTATATACCAGTCACTCAGTCATTTCATTTTAACATGGTCATACCATTATGCCTTTGTAAAAGGAATTTCTATGCATTTTATTGCAAGGAGATGGCTTTTTGCTATATCCGTATAGGTAGCTATTATCTTTTTTTTATTTCTCTTTTTTTATATTATAGGGGGCAAACGAACAGGTGGGTCACCTGATGGTAAGTGATCACCACCGTCCATAGACACTAGCAACACCAGGGGAGTCGCAAGTGCGTTGCCGGCCTTTTAAATATGTGTGTCTCCGGCGCTCTCACTGACCGAACGAAACGCAGTAGTGCAACCACTGTTACTTTACGTCGGTTTTCTGTGAGAGGGTGGTACTACCCCGGGCGAGCCGACCCATTCATACTGAAACCAGTAATAGCTTCAGTGTAGCTTTACCACCTACAAAATGTTCTCATAAATGTATTCGGAATTAGCAATATAATGGGAGAGAAAGGTTTTGATACGAGTCACTTCCCTTCCTCTCGATGCGTTGCATGAGCATTGACTTCATTTCTGACTGACTGCCTTGATCACGTGTTATAAAATTACCAAACGGTTTGATAGCAGACTCCTTCTCCATTAAGCCCAAAAGATCGAAAGGAGATATACGAAGATTGTTACAAAGTATTATATGCCCTCGTCTCTTCGTAATACATCTGGAACAATCTTGTAGCAGATGTTCAAAGTTTTGCACAAATGTATTATTATCCCGAGGGTCGGTATAGTCGTCAGTAATTTTAAAACGATTAACTCTACTAGGAAACTCTAATAGATGTACCTACATAATTTAATAATATACTCCAATTTAGGGCAGACGTGTAATAAATAGCGTATCTACCATGCATGCCATCGATATAGATATATCGATATCTTTTTAAACTTGCATCCTTATTATGGCGTATTAAGTGCATGCGGATAATTTAACGACGATAATTATTAATGGGAAATATTCATTTCTAGAATTGCCGTTCTACTCAGATTCGACTGGATTTAATATCAGGCACTACAGTGATTAATTCAGTATAAATAAAAGCTAAAGATATTTTATTGAAAAGGATGTATTTTGCGAGAATTCATCTTACTTTGTTTGACCACTTCCACCTGCCACAAAAGTAAATATTTGTTTTACTGTATTCATGTTTTATAGCTGTTAATCTAACAAGGAGTCCACCGAAGTTTCTATTAATAACTACCAATCACTCCTCAATCAAGAATTTTTAAAATCGTATCAATATCTCCAGAGATAAACGTTTACAAATAAACAGATTAGAATGACAAATATAAAAACATGACCCCTAAGCCATTAGGAAGATTTTATGCCACTGTATCCAAAAATATCGGCAGTCAAACCGGTGTCGTGTTTTATTAGTGAAATAAATTTTCTCTTTTATGTTGTTTATTTTAAAAATTTCGAGTATCATTAGCTCGATTAGGTTTTAAATGCTAAGAGACCGAACTAAAAGCTGAGACGCATTTAAAGTATACGTATAATTAGGAATGCAAATTATTGAAATGAATACCATTATGTTGCATATTATTATAATCCGTTAGACTTGGTAAATATATATTAAAAATGAGTTCAAGAGTATAATTCTTAATGATTAAAGTTGAAATATGAGTTCATATCTAGTTTTTGGAACGACGTTCCATATCGCAAGGCACGGACTTGATGATGGGGGCTAGGCGAAAATAAGTGTAAGATTTTCCGTTACAACCTTTTCTACGCGCTTATTGGTTCAAGGCAGCCAATAAGTTCGCACCGACTTGCGGTGCAGGTATAAGCATACATCGCATACACGCCAGCTGTTTTGTAGCGTATTGTGTGTAGTTGTGTACTTATACTTTTGTTTATCTGATGAAGCTTAGAACACCAGTTCTCGCTTGATTACCGAAGTGAAGCAACGTCGGGCGTGGTCGGTACTTGGATGGATGACCACCTGGGGCTACTGCGTGACGTCGGCTATTAGTTTTGTTATACTTTTTATACAGAAGTTTTCACTTTTTTTTAATTACATTTTTTATACATGCACTTCTTTTTTTTATTTGGCTAATGTGAAATTTCTCCTAACCTCCAGCATATATCCGACTGGAATGTGAAGGTAAAGGACATGTTTTGCTGGCTCTACTCAGATGAGGATACGTCAAGAAGAAGAATTGAAACACCCTTAAATAAACAAACAAAAACGTAAAACTCTGAAGTCGTCGTTGTTCACGCTGGGTTTTTGTATTTCCCTCTAAAATATTTTATCTGTGTCTCTAGTACATCATTAAGTGTAGGTTACAGTGTTACTTATAATTACCACCTAAAATAATGGCATGTTTTTGTTGAATGGTATATTTGTTAAAAGCAAAAAAATACCTTAAGGACTAATTAGATAAAACACTAAATTCGAGTAGCACGTTTTTTGTACAAAATTCCAGAAATCATGATGGATGATGTCTTACGAAAAGTTTATGAAAAAACAAGCCTCACTAGATGTGATGGAGCTTTTGATCTTTAAAAGAAACAGAATCGACTATTATCAAAAATCTTTCTTTGTGTAAATTGCCCATTTTTGTAGACCATTTCTATGAATGCACATGGGGAATTACTCAAATAATTAAAGACAAACCTGTAGTTAGGGTTACGGACCTATCCTTACGAACCAAAGTTTCTATCTTTGTATATATAGATGGCGGCGTCTGCGCCATAAGGCAATAAATACTAAATTCGTCTGGATTTAGTGTCTGGAGTGTTTGAGAGTACAAAACCAAGTATTATATAATGGCAAAATTTTATATATGTAATAATTATAACGCTTAGCAAAGTTACTAACAGGAAAACAAGAATGCGGTTTAAATATCTAGGTCAGTATCAGGCGTATACTAAGAACTAATATACCTTAATAAGATAGTATTTAAAAACATTAAGAGTTGACAGTTTCTGTAACTTGATCAATTAAAATAAACAGTTTTTAAATTTTTCAACTGATTGGTATGTAAACTTAGGCACGATCCGTGTATGAATCTATATGTATGTACCCTGTTAAACTTTTTCACGTGGATAAAGCCACGGGGACTTGATAATACCTATGAATTCTAAACCCATCACAGTTATATTGTCAAAAGATATATTTAATACGTACAAACAAACAACATGTCGGAAACTTTTCAGAAAAAGTATAATCGGAATTAGAAAAATATGAAAATTAATACTTGAAACAAGCAACAAACAACTTTTTTAAAGTTAAAAACGATTTTCTTGTTTATAATAAGTAAATATCTTAAGGATAAGTACATAAAGATAGAGTAACTGCATTCCACCGGTTTCACTTGATGGTCCTACTACTCCGGCCCGATTATATTACGTGCAATTTGCCGAGCCTTATTCGCAAAGATTAAAAAACCAGATGGACATTTTAATTGAATATGAGATTATTTCAATAAACTCTCTCTTTTATTACACTGGTTTAGTTACTTTCTGGAAATCATATGATTTATGCATTTAACGTAGAGTTTAGGATTTCTACAATTCAAAAGCGAATTTCTAGATTCCTGGTAAAGACCAAGTAAGGTGTGAAATTATTTGACTTAACCTCAGTATAGTAGTAAATTGTTATACGGACATATTATTAAACATGTTACAAAACTATGAACATAAAAACTTGTGTGCATTTTACACGCGATAGGGGTTAAACTTTAAAAAAATTATGTAAATAACAATTTTGTCTATTTCATTCCCTTGCGCTCGTTAAATTCTGTACAGGTATAGGACTGTATTCATTTCAATGTCGCTTTTTCGTTTCATTAAAGAAGTTTTTACTTCAAACAATTGAGGTTAAGTGTAAAGCGTAGTTGTTTTTCGTAAATACATTTCCGTTTAGTTCGCAACTTCCGTTCGTAACGTTACACGTTGTGATTTATATGCAATTCCAAGTGTACGTTAATGCTCCTTGATTTACTGAATAGTAATTTACACTGAATTACAGTATATTTCTGCAATAAAATTTCCAAAAGTAAATATAAAGGTTATTTACTTGAATATCAATTAATTAATTGTTTCATAATTTTGTATTTTAAACTTAATACAGTTGAGATGTACGAATCGTCAGCTCTACACAGTTGTCATATATTCATAATACCTAGTCAGTATGCATATTGAATATTAAGTCAGCTTGCGATGAATTGTAAATTATTTTATTTATACCGCAATGAAACACATACCATTCATTGATATTGTAAGGTACATTATTTTTATTAAAAGAATTGTAGGTCTATGAGTCTAGAATGTCATCTTTTACGCGGACTGACTGAAATAAGTACGCTAATTTATGTTGTAGCGGAGATATCAAAGAATTGTAGTCTATAAGTCTAGAATGTCATCTTTTACGCGGACTGACTGAAATAAGTACGCTAATTTATTTTGTAGCGACGATGTCAATCAATGAAATGAAAAATCTTTTTATCTCGATAAAAAAACATATAGTATTTATTGAAATATAAACTATTTTGTGCTATTTTCAAACTTTATCTGATATACTCATTCTTAATCTTATCCATTCTTGTTACACCACACATCCATCTTAACATTCGCATTTCTGCCACATGTAATCTTTTCTCATCCGCCTCTTTCGTAGCACTCGGATCAATATAACACGGCTGGTCTTATTATACTTTTATACACCTTCCCCTTGAGTTTCAACGGCATTCGTGGGTCACAAACCACCCCAGACACCTTTCGCCAATTCATCCACCTTGCATTTATCCTATTCCTCACGTCCTTGTCTATTCCACCGTCGTTTTGGTTCAAAGAGCCGAGGTACCGACAATTGGAGCAGGCTGCTAAGAATACACCGTTTAAGGTAATATGACAAAAACTGGATGGACTCCCGAAGTCACAGAACAAAAGTTCAGTTTGCAGCACTAATTATCGTTCAGTGATCAAAAGTCGACCACAACTTATTAATTTTTTAATATTATTGAGGGTTTATTTGTTGTAAATGTAAGTAATGTGAGGTATGACAAATAGAGAATCTTGTAAAAAAGGTTTAGGCTCGTCGGTTGTAAGATTTTTTTTTTTTTAATTTTAACACTAAAACTTGCGTGTACCTATAAAACAAAAGAAAATAGGTTGGCAGAAAAAGAGGAGAAATATGTAGTGATCTTTTTTATCTTTGCTTATTTACATATAGATAGATCTCTTAAAAATGTATACAGGTATATAAAAAATAATAATACAACTTGTCCGATTCCCATTTGTGGGTAGAAGACTGTGTCCGTGGGAAGGTACGGGTGTATTCATCGCGGTAGCTCAGGATATATTGGCGATTTCAAGCACTTTTTTTATTGTTGCTCAACATAGTGGCAGCACTGTGTCTGATAATAATAATCAACGCGGAATGATAAAGCAACGGCAAGAACAGAGAAATTTACAATTCATCGGCAATAGACGTAGTCATGCCACCCTGCAAGCTTTTCGGCAGCTCCATATACTGACTGATTCTGAAACACGAGAAACTAAAAGAGAGAAACTGTGCCGGGACTACACCACGCACATAGTATTAGCTATTCAGTCCGTTAAAGACATACCACGACGCTTGAAAACTAAATATACTCCAAGTGATTCAGGTACCCAACACGTAGGTACAAGCGTGTCATTATTGCGATTGGTACAGTTGATGTATGGTGGTTGCTATCTAGTCGAAGATAATTGTAGTGACCAACCAAATCCACGATTATATATTTTCCAATAAACAATGCTCACCACACCTGCCTATGAGAGACCCACTGCAAGGTCATAAGCCTCTTCCCGAAGGAAGGTATAGGCGGGAGTATCGTTCGGGTAGCGGTCGAGTGCACACGTGCTCCGCTCGCAGTTCTGACGGTCTGTTCGTTCGGCAACTCGCGCGCAGTTGTCGGACATTTCCTTGAGTGTTCGGTAGTATAGTGTGTTCATACGGCTACTGTCAATCGACACGCTCTTTTCAGAGCGACGGTGCACCTCTATCAGTGTACCATTTAAACCGCACTTTTCGGTGCGAAGCCGTGCAACGCATCGTGCTTCGTGCTGCGCTTCGTGAGTCATGCAGCGCGACGTGTGCCGTGCAGCGCGTCGTTCTTCGTGCCGCGCCGTGTGTGCAGAAACGAAGAGAGAAGATTTTGCGTCGCGTCTCTCTTTGGCCCGGACATGGATTGTCCGTTAGATTTTAATTAGGCAGGGAGGTTAGTCATGTCCACCCCCACGCCCCCGCTTGTTCATTCGCGCGTCCCGTCGCCCCCTCAGGCACTCGACGATGCCACCCAGATCGAGAATTTAATCCACTTCCACATGTTCGCGTCTCAAGAAAACCCGCTACTAGCGTCCGAGTATCATAGGCTCAAACGCACCTTCGCGCGCGGTGTTAAAGGATGCAAAGTCCCGCGTTGTTTTCAAAAAGATCCGTTCGCGATTTCGACCGACCGCGATTTCGACGATGATTCCGAGGTCTCTGATTCCGACATGGATCTCGACGCCACGCCCGCGACCGCGTACGCCGATAACGACGGTTTTACAACCGTCACGCGCCGCGGTAAACGCCCACGCGCCGCGAACCTTCCGACAGCGACTCGGCTGCGAGACTTTCCGTCTCAAAGCAGTGTAATGTAGGTGGCGCTCGGGTACCCCGAGCCTCTCCCGCGCCCTCTTCCTCGAGCTCGGCTCAAGCTCCGGCCGCGGAACCCGCGGTCGCAACTAAGAAGCCACGCCCACCGCCTCCCGTCACCTTCCGTGACAAAGCCCGTTGGATAGATATCACATACGACCTTAAGTCGGAACAGATTTCCTACACGTCCGCCGTCAACACCGTTGCCGGCATTTCTATTAGAGTCTCGACGCCCGATGAGCATAGCCAGCTCACCAAGTACTTCCGGGAGCGGAAACTCCCTTTTTTCACGCACGCTCTCAAGGATGAGCGCCCCCTCCGTGCCGTCATCCGTGGAGTTTCTGCTGAATTCTCTACCTACGACATCTCCGATTGTCTGAACGGTCAGGACTTCCCAGTCCGGAGCGTACAGCGCATGTACCACCCCCGCACGAAGGCCCCCTTCAACCTGGTACTGATCACACTGGACCGTACCGTGGAAGGTAAGGCTATTTTCGGCCTCACCTCTGTGTGCGGCCTCTCCCGTGTTTATGTAGAGCCTCCTCGCAAGTCCTATGCACCCTCGCAGTGTCACAACTGCCAGGTGTACGGTCACTCTGCCCGGCAGTGCCACCTGCATCCCAGGTGTGTTAAGTGTCTCGGGGATCACTCCACTAAGTAGTGCCCGCACTCCGAGCTGCGTCCTCTGCGAGTAAACGGGTCATACCGCGAATTATCGCGGATGTCCCCGCGCGCCTCGCCCAACCCGTCCCTGCCGCGGCAGACGTGCGACCCGGTCCAGGGCGGACGGCCCGCCGTCTCGGACGGAACCGCCTCCGCCTCCACCCATACAAATCCAGAAGACTTTCCGTGACCTGCCGAGCACCTCCAGTGCACCGGCAGCACCCACTCCCGCACCGAGCGCGCTCTCTTGGCTCGTAAGGCTTTCCCCGCCAGCTCCCTCGGCTCACGCCGCCGTGAGCGGGTAGTGAAGATACGATCCCGCACACTCGTCGCGATTTTTCCTGTAACAACTAGAGCCTAGGTTTGTCCCTCGGTGTGGAGCCCTCGAGTATGTTACTCGCGCGAAGACAGTGACTCACGCTTGTTTTTCATTTACACGATCACCCCACAGACATGCACATCTAGGCACAGAGTGGTGGGCTGTTTTTTTGCCCTTTTCGGACTGAAATAGGTTACACAACATAGTAGTCAGATACAAAATACACATATACATTCGTTAAACTGCATGGTCACACATGCATTTTTCACGAATTAATATGTGTATGAAATGGATAGATAGCTTAGCTTAGCTTAGTCAGATTGGGATATTCGGCGACAGTTCAAACCGAGGCGCACCGAGTGCCCTTGCGCTGATCGCCTGAACAAAATCGGGTGAGTGCCTTAAGCGCTCCCCTTAGTACTCTGGTGGAACTGTAGAGGCCTTATTGGCTAACAGTGTAGGTCAGTTTGAAAAAAAAAAAGATGGTATAGGCATAATCACCGTGTCAGCCCACGACGTATAAGCGGTTTTAAACTAAAAACGCGAATTAAAAAAAAAAACAAATCGTTGGTTATCCGCATGTCCAGTTTCGAAACTGCGAACATCGAATTGACATTCCACTGGTCAAACAACTCAGTCGCTATGACTTTTTTGCTACTACAAGAATATTCTTCAAGTACTCATGTCCCACACGTTGATATCCTACACCGCTAGCCGATAGTGTTTGTTACCAATTTAAATTAGTGAATGTATGCGAATTCTCAATCGCTTTAATAAATATCATCATGGGTGTCGAATCAAACCAAAATAACAAGACAAGAAAAAGGCGTGTCGCTGAGTTAGCGTTATAAAAATATGTGACCTTCAGAAACACTTTACTACTATTTTATTGTGTTATTATAAATATCACAAAAAAAATTACAAATTGCTCAATATAATAAATATTGATTTCATGTCGGTCGTCAGGACGTTGATTAATACACAATACACTTTATTTTTGACATCCAATCTTCCAAATTATTGCTACCATTGTAAAGTAGGTAAAAATGTTACAAGTCTCTTGTGATCATTTCAATGCTCTAACAAGATGGTCGCTCTCTTGTTAGAACCCTCCTCCCTGGCATCCCAGAATTCATGCTCCGCGATGTTATTTTCCATCCACTTTACTTGTGTATAATAACCGAACCATATTACATAACATAACGCCAATATTACAAAATATAGAGTCAAATAACACAAGATAATTAATAAAATAAAAAGCCACTACATGACAGACTAAGATCCCGACAAAAAATCCAACTTTTTTATTTGTGTATATTGTACGCACAGACCGGTCAGCAACGTAATTAGGGTTGCCAACTTTTCAGAACATAAAGTCTAGTATTGTTGCCTAGAATAATAAAACAAAGAAAAAGTGCAAATGGCTATCCTAGTCGTAACTTCAAACTAGTTTAAAATACAGACATTAATATGATAGTTAGTTGTAAACATTGCAGGGGCAGGAAAAAACGCCTTAATTATGTACTCACAAGAACATAAATATCGGTTCAAAAATAGCAAGTTCCTATTATGTCTCCTGTTGTAACTAAATTACGCAAAGTATCGACAGTATAGCCTCTCTATTTTTTTTTTTTTTTTTATTTCGAACTGATATATCTGTTCTCCCTGGGGTCTCTACAGATTCACCGGACTACAATATTGCCTCTCGACACAGAAGAGTACATATTCTAGTTTACAGTTATAGCTCGCACATAATATTATTATGTTGGTACTTTGAAACTGATTTTCAACCATTTCATCACATGTCCTTACCTATGAACTCGCCCATTCTTAGGTCCGGGCTAGTATCAAGACTGATATATTTGTTTGTATTTAGAATTCTCCATCAAAATTAATTGTATAATATAGAAGTTTAAGACATTTTGTTCCAAAAATTACTTATTAAATATTTCAACTCCAATGAGGCGGTGAAGACTTTTATAGCAGAGGTATAATAAGAGGTATAAATACTAGGTGGCAGAGCTACGCTGAAGCTATTACTGGTTTCAGCATGAATCGGTCGGCTCGCCCGTGGTAGTACCACCCTCTCACAGAAAACCGACGTGAAGTAACAGTGCTTGCACTGTTGCGTTTCGTTCGGTCAGTGAGAGCGCAGGAGGCCCACATACTTAAAAGGCCGGCAACGCACTTGCGACTCCCCTGGTGTTGCTAGTGTCTATGGACGAAGGTGATCACTTACCATCAGGTGACCCAGCTGTTCGTTTGCCCCCTATAATATAAAAAAAAACTGCTGTGACAATTTCGTAGTTGAAAACATAAATGTAATTAGGGAGTCTTCAGAGAAAGAACTCAAAGTTTTATTAACTTAAAGTTTTTATTGAGAAAAATGATTATTGCACTAACAATTGTTCCCAAGAGTAATTGAATTAATCATCTATACCTTCGTTAATAACTATAACGAGTAAGATAAAATTGCAAATTTTTAATTTGTTAGATACAAGTTTTATGTTCCATGAAACACAATTAAAAATTATAGAAAAAGATGTTTTGCAATGTTGAAACGCTTCCTGTTCATGATACACGTTTCTAATTAAAGATATTTAGTTTTTATGTGAAGTAACTACTGGAGTATTTTAGTACGTAAGGTTCTCTAGAACATTCATTATGAGCACGCTAAGCACGTTGTGGAATTAAGTAGTCCGGTGAATCTATAGAGGCCAAAAGAGCCAACAGGGTATGTCAGTTCGACAAAAAAAAGTTATGGAATTGGTTACTACTCTTTATAATTTTCTCTCAGTGTTATGTCCTGGGACTGGAAAAAGGAATTAAAGCACCCTCTTTGAAATCGGCAAAAAAAATGATGCCCATGGTGTTGAAGTTGTCTATAGGCTACGATACCTCTTTACCACAAGATGTGGCGTCTCCCTGTTTCCTGGCCTTAATAAAATTAACTTAAATAATTTTTGTCTTAGCTTTACCAGTGGAGAATTAATTTTTTTTTGCGTTTGACCACTATCTTATCTGATGTTAAATGATGATGTGGTCTAAGATGGTAGTCACAGTTTACTGCCCGAGTGAATGTGTTGCCTGTAGGCGCGCGAGGGCGAGAAGGGTGCGGGTGGCCGGGATGACTTGCCTCGTCCAGGGCTCGCGGGGTGAGCTCACGTGTTGATGCGCGTGCAGGGGTGCGGGGTGACGGCCGCTTGCTGTACGCACACATATATTATGTTGGCCGCAACACCAGTGGAGATTTTTTTTTTAGCATTTGACCACTATCTCAACTGATGTTAAATGATGATGTGATCTAAGATGGTTAGAAAAAGCCCTACCACCATGCTATGGTTTCATCACGATGTTTTCCTTCACCGAAAGCTTCGACTCAGTTGCTAGGATTTGAACCTACGTCCTTCGATGCTGTGCCTGGACACACTACTAAGCGATTTAGAAAATTGTGTTATACTATACGATCAATACTTTTACACTTTAATGTGTCCAGTTCATCAAAGCCAAAGAAACTTAATAAATTCGTGTTACAAATTGAAATGATATTATATAAAGGGCAATTATAATATATATTTAATATCCCAAGGCAACAGACAGCTTAAATTGGATAAGGATATAAGTCATATTTTTTTTAATAATATGCAAAAGATAAATATGGTTAGTGCGAATCATCTTAAAGAGTCCGTATACTACGAATTACTGTTCTGCGGGTCTTTTTAAGACATAAAATTTTAAGACATGTAGGAGTTTTTGGCGGGAACTTTGTATGTCATTTAGTGGATTCTATATTTAATTCATAATCTTGTGTTATTTAGCAATACATTTTGTAATATTGGTATTGTTCACAAGTGAAGTGGATGGGAAATAATGCCACGGAACATGGGTTCTGACTTGCCACTAAACTCCCTGGAAAATTCTAACAAGACGGCCACCATCTTGTTAGTTCATTGAAATGATCGCAAGAAACTTGTAATATCATTACCTACTCGGCAATGGCAGTAAAATAAGCTACTAGAAGATTGGCTGTCAAAAAAAAAATTAAATAAAAAAAAAAATTCGTCGTACATCATTATGTTTCTCGTACGGTTTAGCCTGCGTTGGTAATGTAAGCGCCTGAAATTTTTTCTACGACTTGATTTCACTAATTGTTATTATACCGATATTCATTAAATGATTGTGGAAACCATATCAAAATAAGTTGCTTGATTTAGAACAATTTAAAAAATACATCGAGAGACGCAAAGCGACTTTCATTTCTAATATTTTTGGGAGTTTGATTAAAACACCGGTGACACCACAACATACACTGTTCATTTTTACTTCACTGCACACAGTGATTATTATGTACACAAAAAATAGAAATGAAATTGCTAGTCAATCTATGGATATAATAAAAATGAAGTGTCTGTATGTAATCAAAACAACAACTTTTTACTGATTGGATATGAACGTATACACGATACTGGTAACGAAAATACAATTTTTAAAATTTCTGTCTGTCTCTCTGTCTGTCTGTATGTTCCGGGTAATCTCCGAAACGGCTGGACCGATTTTGACAGAAATTTACTGACAGATAGTTAAAATTACAGCGGGTGATATAGGCTACTTTATTATAGACTAGCTGTCCTCCGTGGCTTCGTCTGTAAACGGTTGGACCTATTTTCATGGGGCTTTCACTGACAGATAGCTAACGTTATAAAAAGTAATTAAAGCTTTTTTATTTTGGGCTAGTTTTTACCCATGGCTTTGTTTGCAGTACTGTCTCCAAAATGTTTGAACCATTTTTCAAGGAACTTTCACTAACAGATAGCTGATCTTATAAGAAGTAATTTACAATTATAAAAAAAAATGCATGCGGAGCTGCGGGTAACAGCTAGTATGATATATGATACATTTTTTCTTATCACTTAATGTGTCAAACTTGTAATCAAATACTAACAACGTGGTAATTATATAGATAACAACTACTGTTAATTATTTAAATATACACAAAAACTATAGTTAAAAAATTAAAGTTAAAAAAATTGAAGGTTAGTACAGATCAAAAAAAACATCGAGTTGAACAAGAAAATACATCATTATACGGTTATAATTATAACCGAAAAATCTAGTAATTCCATAAATCTGAACAAAAAAATATAATTAATCTTAATTGTATAACACAATAAAAATTTGAAATTATAATCCGTCATTAAAAATATATAAGGAGTTGTATTTCTGTAATTAAGCTACATGTAATCCAATCCAAATAATTGACGCCGTAATAAAACTTCGTATAGGTCTCTAATATATTTGTATTAAATTTTCCAAAGTAGGCAATAAAGGTTTAAGTAATTGTCGTTTTAACGTACTGGCCAATTTGAATTAAAATTAAGCCCGTATAGTGTCAGATTTCGGAGTGGAACTTTTTCGAACGAAAATTATAAGATTAGTTATTTGCAAAATAAATAATAGTTAAAAAAAAAACATAAAACTATAATAGTTATTATAATTACTAATATCATTATCATTGTCAAGTTATACAAAAAAAAACGCATCACGGTTTTTTACAATTAATTGTTTTGTTGATAAGTTCATTCTTTTTTATTCATTACTTGAAATTTTTCATTTATTGTAAGCCAGTGAACTCTATAGAGATTTATAGCACGAAAATTAAAAAAAATATTTTCTGCTTTTTGGTTCGGTGCCTACAATAAAAGCTTGTTTTTTAGATTTTTAAAACTATTATCTATTTTCACTTTTTTAGTCTTTAAACGAACTTAAATGTCATAGTAACCCGAAGGCTAGACTTGTCTGAATACAAATTATATGGATTGATTATTTTCTTTTCGCGAATTACATTTATTTATCGTTCTCCTTCGTTTACGAGACTATCTTCCACAGACAGCGCACACTCTATCTGCGTGACATTGGCGGAATTGTGTATTACATACACACGGCGCCATAATTTAAAAAAGAAGAGGACTTGTTGATACCTCATATTATGTGACAACAGGTTATCATGTTGTACTATATACTTGTACTGTACTTGTACTTGTACTGTACTTGTACTTGTACTGTAGGTATACGTCACCTATGCCCGGTTTCTGAAGCCGTCAGTTAAACTATCAATAGCTATTGATTCAATAAAGTTATCCATAAGACAAGCGGCGTTTAACTGTCAATGCGTTTCTGAATACACAACGAGACGTCAAATAACTATCAAACCAATAACTACTTCTTTGATGTTCACTAGATGACTCTTTTTACAAAATGGTGTATAAAATTGATTTTATCATTTCAATTCGTCATTAATTGTTGTTCTATTGTAACAGTTTTTTTGTCAATTTAGATCCGTGGCCTCATTTAAATTTTAGTTATAAAGTTTGTATGCTGATTTGTTACATAGCTGTTTCTTAAAGACTGAAAATTGACCCCTCATTCCCAAAATGACGAACATTTTAAAAACTTTGGTTTTGTTATTGCTTGAATGGATTATTATGATGCATAGTAGTATAATTTTTGTTGATTCAGTTAGATTCTATACTCAGCAATCCTGTTGAAATCATTATTTGTATGTATTTTATAAATAGCTAAAAAAATATATGTACGATAATAAAGCACGAAAACAATATTAAAATATTATATAGTTGCTAAAGAGTTTGTGACGACAAAAAATAAACATAAAATGATTTTGAAGTACAGAGATTAGAAATTATCTACAGTATTTTTATACTGGATTACTATGAATTTTCGGATCCTTATTAATATTGTGGAACATAATAAACAATAATTTAAACAACATTGGTCTAAAATTAGTATACCGACACAAAGAAAAAAGGGTTTCAGGTCAGTTTTGGCAGATGAAACGTCAAATTCAACTTATCGAATAGATAAACGCCCAATCTTGGGCAGTTAAGTTGAACCGAGGTTAACTGACATTTCTCGTATAATTGTGTGTTCAGAAACCCAATTCGACAAGTTATCGAACGCTATTGAACAGATAAACTACAGTTAAAAATGCTTGAGAAACCGGGCACTAATCATTTCATCCAATGAATCATCATTACATCATGGGAATCTTGATAAATAATTTCTAACTAATAAATTAAAACAAGAGTTTAAATAAATATATATTTTTTAATTATGTTATTAATATCCATGAAATTATTTTATAATTATTTAATTACTTATATTAATGGGATAAATTTATATAATTATTGTACTGTCATCGGTCCTTGAAAGTGTGCTTGCTACATTCAATTTAACCCGACATTTTGAAGTGGGTCAAAATCACGTTCAAAGATTCTGTTATACATAGATAGAGAGATACAGATGATGTAATAGAAGCGTGTTACAAATATGACACTTGATAGTTCGGCATTCAATTGTTTATACATTCATTTTTTTAATGAAAATGGGCACAGTTAAAATCAGAATAATTTTGGAATAGTACAAGTTCCGACGTGGGACTAACGGAAAAGAAGCCGTTCGTAATATCAATGCTGGGTTTGAAGCCTGATACGACTTAGGAACGCACCGTGTATTTTTGGTTTAACCACCGTCGTAGTAGAAATTTCGACTTGAAGAATACACCACGAGGAATACCAGCCACTAAGGTAAATAATGATGATTTGAAGGTAATCTTGGAAGCCGGTCCGTAACATCATACGTTGGCATATATGCAGCAAATTGATAACATAAAGTAAAAGTGGGTGCCTCATGATTTAACTGGTCTGTAGAAAGCAGCGTGCGTTGAATATTATTTTGTTGAATCGGTATAGAAATGAAGAAATGTTGGATCGAATTATAACATGTAACGAAAATACGATTCTTTACGATAATCAAAAGCGGTCAGTTCATAGTGTAATTTTACTTCAGCATCCTCATATCCGGTCAAGAAATAAAAGCCTCCTGTTCAACACTCCGAACAATGATGACGAAACTCGCAACAAAAGAACCTCGACTGGATAATCGTTTTTCACAAAGATTACTCCATAAGACCAGTGACAGTTTTTAGGTAATAGTGTTAGGTTTCATAACAAAGTTCCAAAGCACGTTACCGATTTGCCGGATAGTGGGTTCTTGAGCCCCACGTCAAATGTCTAAGGATTATTATAGGGTGGAACAATAAGAATGGAAAAGATAAACCAGATCGAGTTTCTTGCTTTACTACTTTGTTTCTTGATATTTCGATATTTGTAGGTTGTAAATGTCAAGGGGTTTAAAGTATTACGAATAGAGACTTATAAATAAAGTCTTCGATTCGTCTGTTAAATGAAAAAAATACCTTTCTAATATTTTTCATTAATTTCGGCAATAGTTACTAAAGGTAAGAAAAAAACCGGACGACAAACAGAGGAGCAAATGATACTGAGCTGTTTTATCTTCAACTATTTATTTTTAGACATTATAGTATAATACTTTATTATGTACTCTTAAGAAAATTAACCCACGTCAAACTATACATTTAACTTGACAGATAAATTGTATTGTTGAATTATTACACGATAATGGAAGATGAATGTATATAATTTGTCACGACTATGAAGTATGTTTCTTAGTGTTTGCCATAATTGCTACACGTATTTTGAATTTTTACTGTCTATTTCTTTTATTCACATGAGAAACAATATTAATTATTATTAAAAAAAAATAGCAATGTCGAATTTTATGTGATTGGAGGCAAATGAACAGATGGTTTACCTGATGGCAAGTAATCACCGCCGCCCATAGACACCTGCGACACGAGAAGCATCACAAATGCGTTGCCGGCCTTTGAGGAAGGAATAGGCTCGTTTCTTGAAGGTCTGGGGGTTGTATTGATCCGGAAATACTGAACGAAGATTGATTGATAGAAGAGAGTGATTGTCAAGTTTTCATAAAAAAAACATTTCTAGGTTTTAAAAGGTTGTTGTAAGTCGAGAAGGTCCGAATACTGCCTCATGCCGTAGCACTACGACCGCTGGGGTGGTAAGGTACTATTACCTATCCTCAGCACGGTCCTATGTCGGCCGCAACCAAAAGCGGCGGCCGGTACACCGTGGGGTTTTAGTCCGTGCGAGTCGGACATAACTCACTCTCTCCCTCGAGAGGGTATAAAAGGTTGTTGTAAGTCGAGAAGGTCCGAATACTGTTACATGAAGTAGCACTAGGACCGCTGGGGAAGAATGGTGATAGCCTCAGCCCGGTCCCATGTCGCCCCAACCAAAAGCGGCGACCGGTACACTGTGGGGCTTTAGTCCGTGCGAATCGGACATAACCCACACTTTCCGCTTAGAGGGTACCGGGTATGCATAAGGGATTTCCCCACATTAATAAAAAAAAAGGACTTGTATTCCATCGATGAGATTTAAGTGAAGACTGAATACATCCTTTTATTTCTTCATTGTTGTCACCGATTGTGTTCCATCTAGCGTACGTTGTTTGATCTGTATTCTAAATCATTGTCATTTCTCTTATGTATTTTTAATACATTGTAATAAAAGGTAAGCGTTTGTTATTTGCCCACTATCGTTTTCACACTAACGTAGTTGTTAGCTGGCAAAATGGTTTACATACCAATATTCTTTACAGGGCCTTTTTGAGAATAATATTAACCAAATAAAGGAACCAAACTCTTCTAGTCGATTCTGGAGCGAATTTGACGATTCTTAAGACACGGAGACTGGAAGTCTGATAAAGTAGCTGAAGGCTACATTGAGTACAATAATAAAATAGATCATAACATCACATTACAACCTAATTTCCAAGAAACAGACTTTCACCCGTTGGCCACTTGCCAACATCCAAGTCCACAGCCATCCATCTCAAAACAGCATATTCAGCCATCTACCACTAGATTCAATGCCCACCTGCAAACCCCATTAGAAGTTCACCAAAGAAATGTAAATGTACCGGGGAAATACAATAACATTTTCTACTAGCTGTTGTCCGTAGCTCCGCATGCGTTTTTTTTATAACTATAATCAGCTATCTGTTAGTGAAAGTTCCGTGAAAAATGGTTCAAACGTTTTAGAGGTAGGGTACTGCAAACGAAGCTATGGGTAAAAGCTAGTCCAAAATAATAAAGCTTTAATTACTTTTTATAACGTTAGCTATCTGTCTGTGAAAGCCCCATGAAAATAGGTCCAATCGTTTTGGAGATAGTAGAAGCCACGGATGACAGCTAGTCTAAAATAAAGTAGACTATGTCACCCGCTGTAATTTTAACTATCCGTCAGTGAAATTTCTGTCAAAATCGGTCCAGCCGTTTCGGAGATTACGCGGAACATACAGACAGACAGACAGATAAAAATTTTAAAAATTATATTTTTGTTATCAGTAGCGTGTACACGTTCATAACCAATAAGTAAAAAGTCGTTATTTTGATATTACATACAGACACTTCGTTTTTATTATATGTATAGATTTGTAATTGCCCCCAATACGACTAGTGTGATTCGTAATATTGATTAAATTAAATGTATAATATAAGAAGTACCTTTTATTTCCCTGCATTCTTTTGAGAAAAGCACTATATATATATGCCTCGGCGGAAATGGCAATTCATCCGGCTCGAAGGACCATTTGTTTGCGCTTCGATAGCTTAGTTGTTGCTTCGCTGGTCTAGTATTCGTGAAACTCATACTCGACCTACAATTGCTTTTTACACGACCTTTGCAATAATATACTAACGGCTTAATCACGAAATTATCTTTAAAAATGTCTGTATGGCGCGTTAAAGATTCCTTGGTGTACTTAGGTGGTAGAGCTACGCTGAAGCTATTACTGATTACAGCATGAATAGGTCGGCTCGCTCGGGGTAGTACCGCCCTCTCACAGAAAGCCGACGTGAAGTAACAGTGGTTGGCGTTTCGTTCGGTCAGTGAGATCGCCGGAGGCCCACATATTTAAAAGGCCGGCAACGCACTTGCGACTACCCTGGTGTTGCTAGTGTCTATGGACGGCGATGATCACTTACCATCAGGTGACCCACCTATTCGTTTGCCTCCTATAATATAAAAAAAAAGGAGCGAATGTGGTTTAATTGCTGATTTTTCTAGAAAATTATATTATTATCTACCACATTATTATTATTCTTTTCTATCTCACACTTGACGAAACTGGTCTACTATAGACAAGTTCTGTTGACGTTTAACTAATGAAGTTGTAACCCATTGTGACCTACTACTATATGTGAAACTAACATGCACAGTATACGATAGCTTAGAAATTTTAATTAATACTGGTTAAACAAACAAAATTGTATATTTAAATAGAATTATAAATCGAGAGTACATTTTATTATTGAGATTTTATTAAGGTTAATGGCACACTAGCTTTCGCTCGCGCCTTCGCCTAGTTTAATGCAGATATGATCTACCTCACGGGAACAGTACTTTTTTCTTCAGGATAAAAGGTAATGTAGACAAAAATGCACGATTATCGGTTGAGTAGTTGAGACGTGAAAACGTGACAAAGAAACAAACGAATTGACAATCACGCTTCTAATATTAGTAAGAATTCGGTGAAGGGGCGAGTGTTAAAGATACGCGGGCATAAAGAATCTTTTGCGATGCTGCAATTGACTGCTGTCACGAGATACCTGAGATACATTTCTGTCTCAATAATAAATAACTGTTCTCATAAAATTTTGATTAACTTGTAACGGTTATAGTCGAATATAATTACGGAATTTACTACTACTTATTTTTTATTGACTAACGCTGTTGACCTTATGAGCTTTCACAGCTTCCATTACGCTTTGGAACTAGCCTAGACTCCTACACTTACATTCAAAATATTTGTTAGTACAAAGTGAACAAAGGTGCGTTTATAAATCTCGCGACACACTTGACAGGTGCTCGGGACACGCCGAAGTGTCGCGATGCGGTGGTTGGGAACCGCTGGTCTAATGTAATGATGTAGATGTTACTTTAGGAATGCATAACCTATCAGTGAGTCTTGTTACAATCGGTTGACATGTTTCCGACAATAATCTTTTTTTTTATATATATATTATAGGGGGCAAACAAACAGGTGGGTCACCTGATGGTAAGTGATCACCGCCGTCCATAGACACTATCAACACCAGGGGAGTCGCAAGTGCGTTGCCGGCCTTTTAAATGTGTGGGCCTCCGGCGCTCTCACTGACCGAACGAAACGCGACAGTGCAAGCACTGTTACTTCACGTCGGTTTTCTGTGAGAGGGTGGTACTACCCCGGGCAAGCCGACCCATTCATGCTGAAACCAGTAATAGCTGCAGCGTAGCTCTACCTAATCTATACAGTAACCAACATTTCAGTTTTATATATATTTATATACATCATACATATATAGATAATGAAAATACAGTTCCTTTCAAACTGAACTCAGCGTATCGGCAGAGGACTATGACCACGCGATGAAGATTTTTTTCTAGATGGTTCCAGGTTATTTTTTGCATTCGATCGATACTATGCTATGTTTTTAACGCGCAACAAAACAGGCGGGAGTAGGCTAGTATTTATATAAATACATTATTAAAATTACATACAGATATTATCGTTATAATATTGCATTATTGTAGTTAGTAGCGTTGTATTGTTAATTCATAGATAATTTCAAGGTTCCAGAGTCCATTGGGCTTAAATCCTCTTATGGCCACATGAGTGTGTAAAGCGACCTATTAGGCACGTTTTCAAGTGGTTAGGGCTGTCAATATATCCAATATATCCCACACACACTCGTCGCATCACGTATCGTTCGTTTGTCTACTTTCATCACCCCTGGAATACAAATAAATGATTAAGTATTTATAACAAATTGACACCCGCAACTTCGTTTGCGTTCCTCGTGAACATTATATTCTATGTACAAAGGAAATAAGATGGCAGTCATGCTAAATCTAGAGGGATACTGGCTCTCAAGTACAGCTGCCGGATCACACCAACAGGTGCTCGGCGACATATTTTCAACTTGAGGGTGGTAGCTAGCCAGGCGGACTTAGAAAAAGCCCTACCACCACGCTATTGTTCCATCATGTTGTTTTCCTTCACAAAAACCTCCGACTCAGTTGCTAAGATTCGAACCTACGTCCTTCGGTGCTTGTGTCCGAACACGCTATCAACTAAGCCATCTTCGCTGTTTGCCTGTCCTTTGTATAAGCATCTCACCACTTACCCCATTTCATATATCGCTGAAAACGTAGTGTTTACGAAAATTGTAATTTTTTAAAACTTGGATAACTTTGTATTTAATTGAGTTACATTAAGTGGCTTAAAATAAAAAAGAATCAAGTGATTCTAAAGTGATTGTTCTTCACACCAAAAAAAATTTACCAATAATTATCCGGTATTTTTAGCGTGATGACATAACTACAGACATCTACCATTTTGTTTATATAGATTAAATCCTAAGTTGAGGAGTTTGTTTATCGTACAAACAGACACGCAGTTCTCCTGTTATTACATGATTATTCTCATCTACCGCGCATGGCAGTTTCATACCAAATAATGTATTATTCTAAAGCAAATTCACTATTTAATTGTGGACAGAACTTAGTAGTTGATTGTAATCAGTTTTGTGAAGAAAGAGCACTACAATCTGTAGCTTTTATACCTCAAAATTGGTACAATTCTGTTGGAAAGTAGATAATAATAAATTGCTACTCCTATGGACTGAATGGGGACACGTCGTATGGTAGTTAGTATATTTTACTTTCCATGCAATTCGGAATAGAATAAATCAGTGTCTGAGTTATTGCTTTGCGGCGATAATGAATCAATATCAACTATTGAGTTGTACTAACACAGTCAATACTAATTAAGCCATCTCCCCATTGAACAGGTTCGGTTAACGAGAAGGGGAAAGGCTAGTGTGTACCCAGCTTGCCCCCCTTATTAGGACGACGCCCGGTGGACACCTTCTGCTGGGTTGGCCGCTGGGACGGCATGGTGATAGCACTGCACGATCCCATTCCACCTCAACCAAGCGGCGGTCGATACACTGAGGGGTTTTAGTGATTAAGAGTCTCACACTACCCACTCTCCCCCGGAAGGGTGGTGTGCCCATGATGGATTTCTCCATGTTAATTTAAAAAAGGCCTATTTCAAAGTGCAAGCGGTCTCTGAACATGTTAACTGTTGAGCTATCATCGCTTCATTTTCTTATAACTCAATCATTTATCACAATAAATATTATCAAAGTTGTGTGGAGCCATCGACATAGTAACATATTTATTACTTAGGGCATTTGAACTAACAAATTACATACTAGTCACATTCGTGACAGACATTATTCCAACAGTTATTAGCTCTGAGACAGACAGTTATAGTAACTGATAATTATTACTCCGTTGTGTACAAGGCGGCTTGGAAATTATGCAGTAAATATTCAATATATCACGTACATCGGATTCAATAAACAATCATTCACTTAGTTTGTTCCACTTTTATACGTAAAGGTATAAGATTTTTGAACGATTAAAACAAAAACTAAAAATACAGGACCTCAGGATCTCTCGTGGGTTTTTTATTAAAACTTTATAGATTTTAGCGTTTGGCCGTAATCTCATCTGATGTTAAATGATGTGGTCTATTATGGTAACCCTTTTTTTTGTCAACACCACTCTCCCGTGGGATCGAATGGGTAGACACTATAAACCTCATGGTGTAGCCTCTATAGCGTACCCACCATGGTGCCCCGGCGAAGATGGTAACCCTAGAGGGCGACTGGCTCTGAAGTGCAAATGCCTAGACACACCTGTAGGTGCTTGGCGATAGATTTTGAAAGGGTGGTTGGTGGTTATAAAGAACATAATATTTTAGTTTATTTGTTTTATGATTTTTTTGCAACTGTTAACCTTCTACTTTCAACGAATACTTTGATATCGTTATTGTTGGTATAGTTTGTTATATTCTAATTTTAATAATGGAGTCCAATTTGTTTGTTATGCGACATTATCTTCTTCTTCTGTCTATCGTTTTCCCAGCTTGGTGCCAGGGTCCGCTTTCCTACTTAGCTTTCTCCACTTTTCCCGGTCTTTGGCATCCTTTTCTGTGAGGTCATTCTCCTTCATGTCCACCATCACAACTTTCAGCCAACATTTTTTGGGCCTACCGCGATATTATATGGTTGTGTTAACCAATTTCACGTGTATTGAATAATTTCAATGACAATTGTTATTAAATTTATTTAAAAAAAATGCACCAAATATTAGTTTCCATAAAAGCGGTTATAACGTCAGAAAGATAGAAAATTTAAACGCTTTATATAAAAAAAACTTTCTTATAGCATAGAGTTTTATTAATAAATTCAGAAATGTAGAAACATGCATAATAATCAACCGCTTTCTATTTATTAATAAGCTGTTTTAACGCGGTAACCCTAATTTAAATGTATTCATTTAGAACAAATGAACTATTTGGTTGCTAGATGTGATATCTATGGTATGTCGTCTTCTTAGACTTAAATTAAGGTTAATGTATATCTAAAGCGAAAGTTAACAAGTTTAAAGGTTTGTGCGATGAGTTTTCAACTTTATACTTTAGGTGACTAGTATGGAGTGTAGAGGTAAGGAGATAAGTAAGAATAACAACGCATTGCAAGGACGAAGTCCCTTTTCTTTCGATTTGCTTCCTCCGTCCATCTTTTTGATGATCTATAGCTGCATTGTAGCGAGCGTGCGAGGGAATTATATAATTTCGTTTGAAAGTCACCGCTTCGCCATCGATCCGCAAAGTTTATTATATATTTATGTTGTCAATAATCCATCTATTAGCGTTCGGAAGTGATTCGCTTCCTGATTTATTGCGCCACAGTTCAGGTGTAAAACTAGGTCTGCGTCTTTTTTTTCGTTATCATACGATACGTATATTTCTAGTTTAGCGTACAGTATTTTTTACGCAAGTTCTTACTTTCAATTAAGTGTCTCATATGTATCAATTTATTTTGGGACGCACCTTACCAAGCTATACCGATAACCTACGCTAGGTAACTGTTTTATTGGTGATTCCGTCGTGTGCCGCAACTGATGTATATGTTCAACTCTTGACTGTTGTAGGTGGTAGAGCTACGCTGAAGCTATTGCTGGTTTCAGCATGAATGGGTCGGCTCGCCCGGGGTAGTACCACCCTCTCACAGAAAACCGACGTGAAGTAACAGTGGTTGCACTGTTGCGTTTCGTTCGGTCAGTGAGAGCGCCGGAGGCCCACATATTTAAAAGGCCGGCAACGCACTTGCGACTCCCTTGGTGTTGATAGTGTCTATGGACGGCGGTGATCACTTACCATCAGGTTTGTTTGCCCCCTATAATAAAAAAAAAAGAACTGCTGCCGCCAAACGTTATATACAGAAACGTCTTTGACTTCAAGACGGGGTTTAAAATTATGCGGATATTCTATTAGATAATTGCGGTTAACGGTCGTGAGCGAATTACGACATAACCACGTCGTCACAAACCACCACCAGCCAATCAACTGGAGAAAGTGTTTCGATCATGGTTTTTGTCGAAATCGAGTTTTGTCGTGCTACATATTCGGATCCACGTAATACATTTGTTAAGTATTCGGTTATGAATTATTGTTATAAACCGCAGCGGTTCGGTTCTCTAAAGATAATCGCGTGGCTTCAGTAATTCGATTTTGCGTTTGCGAAATCCGTTGCGGTGTCTTCATTTTGTAATCGTTTAAGGAATGCTGTTTAATTTATTTACGAATAGATGATACGAGAATCGCAGACGATCGAGGTAAAACATCCGGTTCAAAACACAGTGAAGATTATACTATTCATAGTAATAACTGAAAGACTGATGTAACATATTAGGGTAATGACGCCAAAGTTATCATTTTTGCCTGGAGTAAATAATAAAAAAAAAATGTTGACAGAAACTCAAACATTACAACTCCCCTGATGGCTGGAATCGGCCAAGTGATTAATTCGCTAGCTTTTGCAAATCATAAAGTTCACAGAGAAGAGGGAGAATCCCGTATTTATGAATCACTACATAAAAACTAGAGCGGGGGTTTTCTCATATACTACGGATTGTCACCAAGGGGAAGGGGGAGAGTCCTAAAAAATTGTCAAACATGAGTCACATAGTATGGGTACGTTCCCTAATGCGTGAAAGCGAACAAATTCACACTTTCATTTATAATATTAGTTAGGATTTTATTAAAAGTATTAAATTATTAATTATGCTTGGAATTCTTAAAAGTTACTTGACTGAACATTTTCAACAAATGCTCGTACATAAAAAATAAACAAATCCCTAACTATTTCTTAACTAACTTCCTGATAGACTATAATTTTCCGTTCGCGCAGCTGGATGCAAATCTTACTAGCGCACTTAATTGTTTTTAATATCAAATTTTTAATTGAGGAAAGAAATAATTACGCCAATAATTAATTAATCTCTCTAATTTGTTTGTCCAGATATATATTTTTATAATAAAATATAACTTCCTTTTGGATGTAATTATTGTATAATTAGTGGATGTAATTTGTGAAAAAGTATCCTACTTCCTTACTATGTCGTGTTTTTAATTAAGCAATAAAAATCTATGAATATGATAAGGTTTTTATCTCTGTATATGTACCACATAGAAGTTTCTAGTTAGTAGTATATTGGAAGAAAAAAAAAAAGTCGTGGTGGTCTAGCGGTTTTACTTTCTATCAGTACCACGGTATGGGGGAAAATATAGAACTGTAGATTTCTGGGAGTTTTAAATCGCCAATACATCGTGAGGTAGCGTGGTGATTATCATGGCCCATGCCTTCCATCGAAAAGAAGCATATGGCCATGCAGTCTTGCAGCCTTACAGACTAATGATGATGTTAGAAACAGTAAACTGTATCAGCAATAACGAAAGTCACTTATTGATACTACTAATTTAACATATAAATAACTTAACATTTTAATTTAATTTAACATTTCGCTTTTGTGTATATATGTATAACTATACTTTGTAATGTTGAATATCTATGTATTATTAAGATTATGTAGTCTATTATATATTGTATATTATTGTATTACTTATTTATATATGCATGTTACAGTGTACGTACGGCTAATTATGTGGTATTTACTGGTTTTGTTTATCTGTACACCCTAAATACCCCCTATTCCACTCCATGAAACATATCCATCCAAAGGTTGCCTGGAAGAGATTGCTATTAGCAATAAGGCCGCCCTTTGTAATAATCACGTAAGTGTAATGTTTTATAGTGTTTATTTGAAATGGTGTACAATAAAGATTAAATAAATAAATAAAATAAATAAGGTTGTTGAAGGACCGATGGATGATTAAAATTTTGTAACGCGGACGAAGTCACAAGCATTGCATTTACTTTAAACTATACATCAATATTAGATAATGTACACTAATGGACGATGTAAAAACAATTACTTTTAAGGCTTGCCGTCGCATTAAGGCTTCGTGGCGCCATGCCTAGTGTTTCCTTGTGACGGGTAATTAGCGAAATGACTAATAATTCTGATGATAAAATGAAGACTTCTCGTAGTGAATATTTTGCGTACATAAAACGGGGTTCTCTTTTTATGAATTCAAAATTACACTTGTCAGACATTGTCTAAATATCGAGTTTGGAAATACGTGGTAAAATCAAATTCAATTCCTTCTTTCCCATATGGTCATTTGTCAGTGTTAACCTTGCATCGGTAGCATTCACATATTATTTGTTTTAGACTCCTTTGTAAGTTAAAATAAATTAAGTTTAAAGTAATTTGTTTTTGACGTAAAACGTCTTATAAATCGATAAACGCCGGCGTCACGCACGAAAAATCATGACTCATTGTCACGTTCCGCCTGACCCGAACGTGCAAGCGAGAACGTGGAACAAGCTATAGAGATACGCGATCGGGTTAAGTGTTCGGCTTGTGACGCATCTATCTCTCTTCCACTACATCGGTAATTCAGCGATAATAATACAATTAAATTCATAAAAGTATGCAATTTTTCATCAACGTTTTCGTATGCCGTTATCACGTAAAATTATCGTCCATAAATCGACTTTAAAGACAACCAATTTATTTTTGGATCCTCTGGCTTTGACCTTCGTAATTTGTTTGAGGATCAGTATACGCAATGTTTATTTGGTTCTAAACTTGTTATTTCGCTATTGAGAATAATTATTACATTATACAGGGCGTTCGTATGGGCAACGATGTAAACCAAATATATCTTAGTAATTTGTGCGTTATAAGAAGTTTAACATAAAATAGAAGTTCAGTATTTAGAGACCAAATTTAATTATTACATAATTAAACTGAAATATGGAATATAAAAATAGTTTTCTGAAGTTCTTATAAAATAATACTGTAATTAATTCAGTTCCCTGAGAAACAGAATAACACAAAAGCAAAATATAATTAACAGAAATTCTTATTAAATGATGTATATTTATTATTATATCTTTGTGTGTAAAATTCCAAAGAGCGTGTTTTGGCAATTAATCTTTTATTAAACTAAACTGCGCTCCCGTCTGCATAACTCAGTAACCAAAGCACCGTTTGAGAATATTGCGTCGACTTCAATTAATACTATTTTAATTGTTAAAAACTGCTTACAGATAGAAATAGAGTTTAATATTTTCATTTATGTAAACCCTTGGACTGTCCAAAACCAAAACGGTTTAAGTTCCATACAAACAAATGCAGACCTCACGAGGCACAGGTCAAAAGTTTATTGGCAGTATAAGTTTAAAAAACCCGGATTTAGTATTACAAAACTTTGAAAAACTGACAAATGATGTATTGAAAAATTATAATTTTTATCTAAAATGTATTTTTTTCATTTGCACGATTTTTTTTATACTAAGCCATGAAACTTACAATGAGTGATGTCGTGAAATAAGAAACATAACTAAAAACATAATCCGCCATTTAGAGATATCAGATCTCTAAAAAATCAGCCGAGGAAGGGTTAATAAAAAAATTTCAAAGCTTCAAATCTTTCTGTATTTTTATTAAAAAAATAATGTCAACTCATTATATACGATACAACATTATACTTAAGAGTAATTTAGAAGATAGAAGAGACCTTTCTAATAAGAAGACATTAGATCATAAACGTATTACCTTAATAGTTCAATAATACAATTTCTTGCGGAACAGACAACTGGTATAAAAATAAATGATTAAATGTTCGTTATTTTCACTAAATTTTAAAACGTATTAATTTTATATGCTTAAATTGATTTTTGTGTTTACCATTTCTTGACAATCCTATATTATATTGTTATAAATGAGAACAACATAGCTACATAATATTCACGACATATTATGGCGAACTGTGAAGAATTAAAAAGCTTAGAATAGAAACCAAACGATTACTTTTTGTATGTTCGGAAAAATTATAATTATATGGACAATATGGGCACATTATATCTATCTAATAGCATCTTAAAGATGTCGCATAATTTACAGCTTGAAATTTTAATTCGTTTTTTATACGGTGTATGTGAGCCCTAACGAGATTGTATAGTGTAATAAAGTTCCAAATTTCTTGCTAATGGTAAATCCCACCCGGCACACTGTTAATATTCACATATTGAATTTACACGTTGCATAATACAGTAGGGGGTGCACGTGTCGTACCTATAAAGGTTTTTGAAAGAGCAATTCTGTAATTCTACATCTACTCACAATTGTATACAATGTCGAAAACGCGCGCTAGTTTCAAATATAATCTAAATAAATAAAAAGATATTTGTTAAAGTCTAAATCTTTATTTACAAAAAAATATTACTATATTTTAATGTAAAGTTATTAAAGTTTTAATAAACTACATTTTTATACAAATCCTAAGCGGTCATTTATGTGGGAAATGGGGCAAGCAGCGTGGTGCGCATGTGCAGGAGAGGAGAAGTAAATGGACATAAACATTGTTTCCGAAAGAATTTTATAAGCAAAGTATATATTTCCATTCAATTCTTATTTAATATATTTATCCTCTGCAAAAAAGATATTATTAAGATGATAAGCAACGCAGACTAAGTCGCGGGTATCACTTAGTAGTTACTATATATTGTAAGTTTATAAAAATCTGATACACATATGAACATAATTAAATATAAAGTGTGTTTGTTGAGTTGTGTTTATGATGCTTCAAATAAAATAGAGGTTACCATAAAGACATTCGCAAACAGGCGACCGTTGACTTTCTAAAGAACGGAACTCCTTGTTTGCGAGCAAGTGCTAAAAACTGACGCGATATAACACTTCTCGACACATTCTTAAAAGAAAAGTTTTGTTTATTAGTTATTGCATACAATATACATGTTTGTTAATTATTGTATACTAGCGGCCCGCTCCGGCTTCGCACGGGTATAGAATATATAGCCTGTGTCATTCACTGAAAAAATGATTAAAATCGATCCAGTAGTTTTGATTTATTCATTACCGCCCGTGGCCCGCACGCGTTAAATTTGTAGTAACCTCAAAAATAACAGTATTTCTTCACTATTTAATTTATGTTATTATACATATAAACCTTCGTCTTCAATCACTCTATCTATTAAAAAAACCGGATCAAAATCCGTTGCGTAGTTTTAAAGATTTAAGCATACATCGGGATATAGTGACAGAGAAAGCGACTTTGTCTTATACTATGTAGTGATGTTTTGAAATTAAATGTCGACAGTTATCCTTTGTAACGTCACTTATAATTTTTACATCACCCTGAATTATAATATTTTTCTTAAGTCACCGACAACTAGACATCCGTACATTGCTATGGCCCCCCATTGAAAATCAACATCGTAGTGTCATTCAGTTGTACTACAGCATTTAACAGAATGGGGGTGTTCATGTTGGACATTTTTAATGAAGTATATGTATATTGTCATCATTTACCTTATAACCGTGATGTGTTCCAACAATAAAAACGTTTTCTTTCTACTGTACAAATAATATAATTTCCTGAATATATGTAAACGCATAGCTTCAAACACCTATTTAGCAAATTCTCTCCTCTTGTATTTATAATTGTCAGGACAAGGTTTGAATATAAAAAAAATGTTTGAAAATTTCTACATAATGAAAGTAAGAGAGTGATTGAGACAGAAGATAGTAGCGAGATCTTCAGAATAATATTGACAGATTAAAGTTCAGTTGTGTTACGTTGCCATTTTATTTAAATTACACGGTCGTACTGTAAAGTCTGTAAAGTCGTGGTGGTATAGTAGTTTGACCGGCGCTATATCGATCCGATGCCCGCAGGTTCGAACCCCGGTATGTGCCAAGGAATTTTTCGGAATTCGCCCACATTTACTAATATAATTGGTAACACTATCAACTATCTATTTACTAATATAACGGTGAAAGAAAACACCGTGATGAAACCTGAATTTGAGAAATGTTCCTGTAGTGGTGTAAATTTAATACAATCATCATCATCATCTTACCCTTATCCCACCTAAGTAGGGTCGGCACAACATGTTTTCCTTTTCCACTCTCCTCTGTCAGATGTCATCTCAGTATTCACACTTTTTATACACATATCGTTTTTCACACAATCTATCCACACCTTTTTCGGTCTTCCTCTACTCCTATATCCGTCCACTTTCAAACCCAAAACTTTTCTTGTTACATGACTTTCATCTCTTCTCGTAATATGCCCGTACCATGCTAACCTACTACTCCTCAACTTCTCTGTCACAGGTGCTATTTTCAATTTTTTGTAAATTAATACAATATGAATCGAAATTTTATTAATTTGAGAATAATACACGTAGCAACAATATGTTTCCGTGTGTATTTACTTTACTGTAAATTAATGTAGAACGATGTAATTTGGCAAATTTTTGTGTTTACAGAGAAGTTAGAAAATTATTTGCTACGTCATAGTATTTACAAATGTTATAAGTGATATTATAACTTGCATGTGCTAAAAAATAATATTCACATTTCAGAAGAGTCTATCCACCTCTATTATATCCCATTGTAAATAATATTATGACCTATATATCCCGAATGTATAGTGAATTACCTTGATTGATATATCACCGAGGCATTATCGCTCGCTTCCGGGTGAAAGTTGCACGCATACCGTGGGTGTCGGATTGACCGTAAAGTTTACTTGCCACCAATAATGATGGCCGAGTGGTTTTGACACGCTTCTGGTATTGAATGTAATTGTTATTGCGATTACTTATTTCCTATATGAGTAACTAGCAATTGGCCGCGACCTTGTCTGCATTTAATCTTAATATTATTATAAACGGGAATGTGAGTTTTTGTGTTTGTTACGCTTTCGCGCTTTAAATACTGTACCTATGATCATCAGATTTTGCATACAGGTTGTCAGGAGTACAGAAAAATATATAGGGTACTTTTAATCTAGAAAAAAATACGGTTTCCTATAGATAGTCCAAGTGTATACTGTATATAGTGTGTAACTCTACTGGATTCTGTTCCATACAAACGAATGTAGACCTCATGAGCCATAGGTGATATACAGGGTTTTTTATACATCTATGAGCACAGGTAAACAGACTGTTGGCAGCATAAGCTTAAAAAATAACTGATTTATTACAAAATTTTGAAAAATAAGAAATTATGTATTGTAAAATTATTATTTTTGAGTAAAATTTATTTGTACGACCCTTTTGTTTACTAAACCATGAGATTTACAATCGACATTGTCGTGGCATAAAAAAATAAAATAAAAACAAAATGCGCCATTTTGAAATCTGGGTCTTAAATTAAAAAATCAGCCTGAGAAACCACTGTAAAAAACTAGTTGCAGTATGAAGTTTAAGGACACTTAAGCATATTGTAGTGTAATTTGTCGCGAATTGCAGCAAAATTGATATATTTATATGTGTTAGGGTGTATGAGATTGTGGTCAAACGTTAAAAAAACGCTAATGAAGCTGCGGGCAAAAGTTAGTTACAGTATAAAACTTAAAAACAACTAAATATATCCTAGTGTAACCTAATGGAAAAACTGTACTGAAAATGTTCTCCATTGAAAAACACTTAGTTCAACCACCTTTCATGGTGAATGGTCAAAGGTCTTACGATATGTCAACTTCCATTTTTTATATACATAGTGGCACAACAAGTAGGCAGACCTTATTCTGCCGCAGACCTTAATTAGTAAAGAAAAATATAAGGTGCTGCCAGGCAGAAAAAAAAAGTCTACACGGCGCTTCCTATCCCGTCCCACTATAGCTAAGAACCAATCAGGTAAACACATAAGTAAAAAATATATATGTTATCAATCAGTTTTAAAGTAAGTATTACTAACAGACGCGCTAGAATTTTATATATATATAGAAACAGTTTCAATATAAGTCCTCTTGCTAGTAAATATAACAATAAATATCTGTAGACAACTCAAAAATAACTTGTATTATGGTAAACGAACCGTTGATATACATATACGGATATTGAAACCCTTGACATAGACCTGACAATTATACTGAACACACAAATCAGTTATGTGAAGAGATTGAACCCGCGACCTCTGACCCACAGCGCTCCAAGGCCTGTTAAATATATGCCTCGTTAAAGTAATTTAAAATAGCTAACATTATATATAATTACTAGCAGGCCCGGAGGACATTGTCCTGCCCTAATAATAAAAAAATATATACTTACTATGTGCATGAAACGCTTAAGGCTGATTGACTTTTTCCGATTCTTTCAACAATTATCATTATATTTCAACCAATTTACACAAAAAACCTTGATAAATTATAACCTAAACCTTCCCCGTGAATTACTCTTTCTATTGGTGACGAACGTTTACAATCTGTTAGGTAGTTTTTGAGTTTATCGCGAACATCCAGGCAGACAGACAGACGCGGCGAACGACTTTGTTTTATATTATATATTGATTATTTTTTATGGTCAGTTTACAAACCTTCCTGTAAACATTATGGGGCATCCATTAATTATGTCATACAAATTTCATAATTCTTGAAGCCTTTTCCATCTTTGCCACAGCTTTCACATATTTATTCTATTGATTTTAAATTTAAAAATAATTCTATGATTACTATGACAGAATTTTAACTAATTTCCTTTATTATCCGACTTCAAAAAAAAGTTTTCAATTCAGTTGTATTTTTTTTAATGTTTGTTACCTCAGACCTTCGTCATGTATGCACCGGTTTGAAAAATTCCTTTTTATGCGAAAGGGGATATTTTTAAAGAGTTCCCATTTTAATTTCATTGAAATTGTATGTATATTGGATTTTGAAGATATATCAAGGAACTCTACAAAATCGAATATGAAATATATAGTGATTGTCATATTGATAGGTTTATGACAATTCAAGACTAGGTATACCTACCTTTATTTAATATATAATAAAATAATCATATTGGCATAATATTCACTTCAGTTTCTATTTGAATAATGTTGGGTACATTTGTTAATGTGTAAGTACTTCATCCGATGATATGGTACTGTTATTGTCTTTCAAACAAAAAAAATATCTGGCACATCTAACAGTGATTATTTATTGATTTGTGACGTACTTTATGAATGACCCCTTACCTTAATCCATTCTCATGTATATGTTAATAATATTTACATACTTTAGGTCTGGTCTGAAAACTGTTATGTTATTTTTACTGGAACAGCGTCATCTATCTTTTATGGTACCGTGTGTTCGCAGCACAGGTGGTCTTAAAATGCTAGTCTTCTGGTAGTTGTCTCCAGTTTCAGGTTCTTTAGTTTCCCAGTATAAAACTATGGAGGTAGATTTGTAAAGAGTAAAATCCGTAACGCTTGATAATTTAATTCTAGTCTTATGACAGTCGTCTCCAGATTCAAGTTCTTTAGTTTCCCAGTATAAAACTATGGAGTTAGATTTGTAAGGAGAAAAATCCGTAACTGCTTGATAATTAATTCTATAATTACTTGTCTATCAGATGAAATTATTTTATCTATATCAGGGCTGTCCAAACTACATGGGACCCAGGGCCAACAAAAATGACTCAATACAATGGGGGGCCGCAAAATATTTATAAAAATAAAATACAAGTATAATAAGTATCATTATTTTATTATCTACTTTTTCATTAATTTGTCTTTTAAAGCCCGATAAATGAACAACGCGCGGTGTCGGGTGTACCTATTATACGTTCGGGGAATTCCCCGAGTTCTCGAGTGAATAGTGTTGTGTGCGGTATAATCGAATACATATCCAAAACATTTGAATTTCGTCGCAAAAAAAAATTATTTACTCATTTAATGTATTTAAACAAAGAAGATGAAAAAGATTCTGCGGGCCGCAATAATTCATGCCGCGGGCCGTGGTTTGGACAGCCCTGATCTATATGATTGATACTTGAAGCCTTTACTACGAACCGTTAAGTAAGAAGTAATTTATCTTAAGAGCGTTTAAATGCTGAGTTACTGTTACTATTCATAATTTATTACACTTGGTGGTTGTATTTTTACCACATGTATTTCTTATTAAAACATTTTATATACGAATCTTTAAATAATTGCCTTGTTATTGAAAGGATTTTAATCCATGTAATACTAGCAGCGACGCTTCGCGCACGTTTCTCATACAGTTATTTTTTATTTGGAATGCGTTACTTTTATTAAAATGTGAATATAATTTATCAACCGTAAAATGTATCAGTAATGATTTTAATATACAACCAATTTTCGTATGTTCCCCTTGTATATAACTTAATTAAAATCGGTTGAGAAATAATTAAAAAATATATATAATTATTAATATTTTATTTTTTACAAAATCTTTTGAATCATAATTGACAACTTCATCAACTTCTCAATAACATACACGGTCCGTGTGCAAAATTACATCAGAATAGTTTTTTTTATTTATTAATGTACTGATTACATTTTTTTATTTATTTATTTTACAATTTCTAAATGTATTATTTACGATACTCTTAACTTTAACCACGAAACAAGTCGACATTGCCGAAATCATTATATATATATAAATATATTCTACACATTAAATACAGTCTTCGTTATTCTTTTTGTCCGCTCTGAATATATGGCCGTAAGTTGCACATAATATCGTCAAGAGTTTAATACAGAAAATGAAAATATTATTACAGGAATCAAAGACTAATATTTACTTATCATTAATTTGTCTCGATGTTATACAAATATTATATTATATATCTATACCTAAATATGGATCCGAGTGCTGGGCTACGAAAGAGACGAATGAGAAAAGATTACATGTGGCAGAAATGCGAATGTTAAGATGGATGCGTGGTGTAACAAGGATGGATAAGATTAAGAATGAGTATATCAGAGGAAGTTTGAAAATAGCACCAGTGACAGAGAAGTTGAGGAGTAGTAGGTTAGCATGGTACGGGCACATTATAAGAAGAGACGAAAGTCATGTAACAAGAAAAGTTTTGAGTTTGAAAGTGGACGGATATAGGAGTAGAGGAAGACCGAAAAAGGTGGATGGATTGTGTGAAAAACGATATGTGTATAAGAAGTGTGAATACTGAGATGACATCTGACAGAGGAGAGTGGAAAAGGAAAACATGTTGTGCTGACCCTACTTAGGTGGGATAAGGGTAAGATGATGATGATATCTATACCTAAATTTGTGTTCGGCGGAACTACATTTAGAGCGGTAAAAAACTTAACTAATAACTAATGTAAAAGTAAGGCGGTAGAGCTACGCTGAAGCTATTACTCGTTTCAGCATGAATGGGTCGACTCGCCCGGAGTAGTACCACCCGACACACAGAAAACCGACGTGAAGTAACAGTGCTTGCACTGTTGCGTTTCGTTCGGTCAATGAGAGCGGCGGAGGCCCACATATTTAAAAGGCCGGCAACGCACTTGCGACTCCCCTGGTGTTGCTAGTGTATATGGACGGCGGTGATCACTTATCATCAGGTGGCCCACCTGTTCGTTTGCCCCCTATAATATAAAAAAAAAGTAATCTGTTAATTTTCTTTACTATTTATTTCCTTACGATCCTCAGAACAACTTCTATCAACTGTATGATTAATAATCTAATTCTGTTTAATGAGCACAATTCTTGTGTAGCCTTCCCGGTGCGAATTAATTAAAGTGTGCAACTACGCTGTATTATGACAGTGTCATATTTATAGAATGTGAGAAATATTCCAGTCTGTGTACGTGAGGATGCACATGTGACAGCAAATATTTATGCTTATGAGATGACCGTACGTAATGTAATAAAAGAGAACTATTGCAGATAAAAAATGCACGTAGCTCTAAAAGTGTCATGGCCTTAAAGTACTTATATTTATAGGCTTGTAATGACATTTGGAAAAACTAATGACGTTGACAAAATATTGTCCGTATGATAAAACTGAAGATACGATTATATCGATATTTGTGAATATGAAATATCGATAACCTACTCGTCGTTTTATAAAATTAATTTAGCTGCAAGTTTCCCTAACAATTGTAATCTAAATAAATAAAATAAAATGTAAGATTCCTGCCCCATGATATACAAAATAGCCATGAAAACATCTGCCTACAGTCGACACATTAGTGCCGTCTTTTTTTAAAGACGGGAGCTAAGGGACTACCACACAATACCAGAACAGGTTACAAGAAAATAAATATGTTTAGATTCTATATTTCTATAAACAATAAGTATTGGAATATTAGATATTTTTTTACAAATTTAATTTCACTATGATTTGCATTTTAGTTTACTATTTTTATAGCAAGATTTATTACAAATATTTAAAACGTCGATAAAGCAAGTTGATATAACAATATTTTCATATAATCGATATAAACTTCGGTATATATATCGATATTTTTTTAAACTTGCACTTTTATCACAATAATTTCGGCTACCAAGAACATATTTAGAGTTTTTAGCGGGATTTTGGAATGTCATGTAGTGGATTTTATATTTTATTTATAATCTTGTGTGATTTGGCTCTATATATTGTAATATTGGTGGTGTTTACGTAATATAGTTCCGTTATTGTGCACAAGTAAAGTAGATAAGAAATAACACCACGGAGCATGGATACTGAGATGCCACAAAAACTCCATAGAACGTTCTACCAAAAGAGCTACCATCGTATTGGTACATTGAAATTATTACAAGACACTTACTCTAGAAATGGCAAACACGATTAGTCATTATTAAATGCCTGGAACATATTTTCATAAGGAGAAAATCGCATAAAGCAGAAGAGGCTAATTTAATACGTGATAATGGAAGTAATAATTTTTGAAGAGGACTAGGTTTTCAGTGATGGAAAACAAAGGAGCTAACGAATTGACAACGTTAGTGGCCTGAAGGGCCTTCACAGCTTCACTGAACTACTTATACCTGTTCGGTAAATGACCAAAATGCCAACAATTATAATATATGTGTCCTTTTTATCTTTTGTTATATACTTTTGCGAAAATTATCACACCAGCCCCTTTATATTCTATCCAATCCTATTCTAGTAGTAGGCTACAGTATTATCTGTACAAGGTATAGCAATTTGTTTTGTCCTTGCTTATAAAGTTTATATTTTATATTTATAAGCTTATAAATTGTTTTTTTTTTTTTTATAATTCTACTATTTATTCACTTTCACTTTCATATTTATAGCTTCGCTAGAGTTTGCTTCTAGCTTCTTTCCATTTATGTTGATACTAGATTCGATCTATCCCTCAAGAATAGTTATTTTTTATGGATGAAAGGTACACGTATGTCCATTTCTATAGTCCTAGTAACATGTATGCAAAGTTTTATTATGATCGGTTGAATAAGGTGTGAAAGCGTAACAAACAGATAAACAAAAAAAGTGCGGTGTGCTTATTACGCCCACACGAAAGAAGTGAAAACTTTTTTATTAAAAGGACAATTGGTGAATGGACAAGAACCGGTGTTTTCAACACATTACCGGACACAGTGTTTACTCTCACCAATTTTTGTCACAGAAAAAAGTTGCGGATTACAATTTCAAAGCCCTCCCATAATAAGTTAAAAAATCGAATCTATAATAACAGTTAATTAATATTTGTTTAAGCAAATAGTCCGAAAACTAATTTGCGCCGATTTTAAGGGTAAATAGGTACAGTCGATTAAAGTTTTGTAACATTTTACACGGACATTTGTCTCTTCTGTCACATTGTACAACCGTTGCAATTGTCTCTGTGCATATGATATTACCGGAACCAAACAACCGTAAGAATTGCCACACAATAGATACTCGAATACCGTAGCAGCACATGCCTTCATGTGTATACGTATATATGGACGTGGAGAGTAACAGACCTGAATTGTTCCGAATCGCTGATCACAGAACAATGAGACTTCCTTGTTTACGCGTCTTGAAACTTTGCTACCACAAAATGCATTGAATTCGAGATTCTTATTATTGCAAAATATTATTATATAATAACTGTTGCCCGCGGCTTCATACGCGTTTTTATTTTATTGTGGTAAAGGAATGAAAAATTGTGAGAAGATATGGTGTTACAGAAATGCTCTTTCGAATACATTTGAAACGTACGCCACCGTCAGTAACATACATGTACCGTGTATATTAAATACGTAAATACCAATAGCGTGCCGGATGGGATTTATCATTAGCAACATATCTGAAACTTTAACCAACTCTATAACCCCTTCAGTGCTCATTTCACTATAAAAGAAAGTAATGAAAACGTTTAGTTATACATAGGTATCCCATGTCTTTTAAAAATGTTATTATATCGAAATAATGGGCCCATATTCTCAACATAATGAAGTTTTGCGACCGTACAAAACATATTTGCTTGTCTGTTCTACAAGATATTGTATTATGAACTCTTAGTTATACGTCTTAGTTATAGTCTTAGTTATATGATCTAATATGTTAGTAGAAACAACTCTTCTATCTTCTCAACATTACTATTAATTATAATTTTGTATGTCGAGATGATAATTATTTTCATTCAATCAAAAATACAGAAAGAGTTAAAATCATTAATATAAATTGAGATATAAAACTCTATATCTATCTGTAAGCAGTTTTTATTATTTAGCAATGAAAATAGTGCTAATTGAACTCGATGCAATATTCTTATACTAGCTATAGTTACTAAATAATGTAGACGCGAGCGCGGTAAATAAAAATAAATGTCCGTCAATTTTACGAAACAAAGCGATATAATTCAAATTACATACATGTTTATATATATATATGAATTTCAATTATATTTATTCTCGGGAGTCCAGTGCAATGCACGCCTCACGCATTTGTTTAGAGTGAATAACATATTTTTGCTAAATTTCACCCGGATGAAGGCGCTGGTAACAGCTAGTCTAAAATAAAATAGCCTATATAACTCATTATAAGATCAGCTATTTGCCAATGAAAGTCCTGTGAAACTCGGTGCAACTGTTATGGAGATTTCAGTGCGGGTATAGTCGTGAGTAACAGCCTGTAAAAATAAGATAGCTTAAGTTACTGCTTATAAGGTAAGTAAGAAAGTCAAATGAAAATAGGTCTAACCATTTTGGATATTCTATTACAGCCAAAATCACGGGTAACGGCTAGTCTAAAATAAAATAGCCTAAGTGATTTTTTATAAGTTCAGCTATCTATCAATGAAAGTTTCGTGAAAATCAGTCCAACCATTTAAGATATTCCACTGCGGACGAAGACACGGATAACAGCTAGTATAAAACAAAATAGTCTAAGTTACTCGTTTTACGTTCAACTATGTGCCAGTAAAAGTCTTGTCAAAATTAGTCTAGCCGCTTCAGAGATAACCCGGAACAAATAGACAGACCTACAAAAATTTAAAAATTGCATTTTTATCGTAAGTGTGATATACACTATTATGTCCAGTCATTAAACATTAGCTATTTTGATATTAGATGGGGGCACTTCATTTTTATTATATGCCCTTACAAAATGATAGATATTATAAATTGTAAATGATTTTTAAAACAAAGTAATCATTAAAATAAAGGTATGTCTTACGATGTTTATTGTGCTGTAAGTAGTACAGTAGAGGGTAGTGGATTTTCCTTTGACAAATTGAAATTGTACATTCCCGTGGGAATGTGTTGTTTATGTCTGCCCTAATAACCACATACTTTAAAACTAATCATACTTGATGTAGGGTAACGATGAAGTAATAGTCCATAATGCATGGAAACCTACAAAAAGAACACACTTAAATATGGCTTCCGGAATATACCTACAGCAGCTTGGCGACAGATTATCGAGTTATTAGTAGTACATAGATATATTTTAAGGAACCCAGACACGTAATAAAACACGAGCTTCCTCAACTTCCTAAAGTAGTCGTTGGTGTTTTTTTATAACATTTTCCTTTATAATTTACCTCGTGGCCGATCAATATTTTATATTTAATCTATTAAATTGGTTTAATAAAACTTGAATCAGCGAAGGTCGCAGAGTTCAAGCTCATAATACTTTACTAACCTTAAAAAAGTAGATTTCATGTTTTAGATGTTTTTGAATTCGCATCCTTTACCTTATTATGAATTACAACAATGAATAATGTAATGCCTTATTTCTACGTAATGGTTAATAATATCATTAAATAATATATTATTCTCCTTTTGATTACCCGCTGACCTATCATTGACAATGTAATGACAGAGCGCTTTTATCGATATGCGCGTTGTGCAATAATCAATACGTATGAAAAGGACACCAGTACACGTGACTCGTACTCAAAATTACGATACGAATAACGAATATTCATTTAATTATCGTGTCATTGGTGTAAATTGCAATACGATACAAAATAGCAAATTACGCGACAGCAGAATAACTGACAACAGTTTATAACAATAGCTGTTGTAAAATAACACTAATTCGTATATAATCTTTAATTAATTCATAGTTGCTATCTATCTATTTATATTGAGCAGTTTTAATCAAAAATTTCGTTCGGGTGTACTAACCAAAAAAATAGGATCAAATCTTCTCTTCATAGTACGATCATGTATGAATTGGAATGGTAATTGAACTAATTTTCTGTCTAATCTAAAATTCTGTCAATATTTTTGAAGTAAGTAAGGAGTACTGTCTTCTATCTCACTTACTTATAATATATTGAAACCCAAATTTTCCACTTTTCCACGCGATTTTTCATACATTTTCTTTCATACAAACCTAATATAATCCTCACAATTATAAACAAGAAAAATCGAACTAGTTAAATATATGCAGCCGTTCTGTAGTGATGCGCTTAGGTATGATCGGTAATTGGTTATTCTTTATATGGAAATATTTTTATTATTGCAGGATAACCACAAGATTGTTATTAATATAAACCATCCAATTGTTATTACTTAGTTCTTAAACAAGATACCCTTCATCTCAGTGTCCTTCAAAAGAACCTGTCTCTTAGCCACTGCAGTAAAGAAAGCTACTTGACCTGTGCGCGCAATCATACCTTATAACTCGGCGCCGGAGCACGCGTGTCCCACAAGCGAACGCAAACTCCTTCCGCTCGCACGAATAATGTACACGCGCGTTCAATGCTGAATTAAAAAAAAAAAAAAACAATAATATGTGAATTAGGTTTTTTTTAAACAAGCCCCAGATTAAAAATGCGTGCTGTGATTTTTTTATTTGTGTGTGCGTTGGCAGTGGCTCAGGATATAAATCAGATGATTAACATGCCTAAATACGACGACAGGTATGATTATCTAGATGTGGACGCGTTATTCACTAATAAGAGACTAGTCAGAATTTATGTGGATTGTCTGATTAATGGGCACAGGTGCACGCCTGAAGGGAAGGCTTTGAAAAGTGAGTAGTATTTTTTTTTACATACTCATCAGTTTTATATGACTTACCTTTTAAATTAAACGTGTTTTTGAAAGAGCAATAATATGAATAAAAACTACTTAATCCTTAAATGCATATTGTCGCGAATTATATACATTCCACATCCACTTAATTTTTGTTCTAAATCCTGAGTGTGTGCATTTTCGAAAGCATGTTAGAACCTTAGAAAATACTTTACACTTGGAACAAAACGTTGACATTACTTTTGACAGGCAAATTACACATTTTTTTTTGTTGTTGTTTTAAAATTAGTTTCAGGATTCATAACAAAAATTATGCATTTAAGGGTTAAAATCATTTAATTAATATAAAATACAGTCACTAAAACAATAAATGAGAAAATATTATAAATACTAATTGTTTATCGACGCAAAAGTCGTTCCTTATCCCAAACAGTTATCAAAAGATGCGCCGCGCCATTAGGAGCTGTGCAAGAGTCGCGGTACAAACCTAAAAAAGAATCTAATTTCTAAATTTAAAATGTTTTCTCTAACTGATTGACGTACAGTTATGTAATAAGGAGCCAGTAGCTAAATACTAAATCTGTACAAAATGTATCGTGAATTGAAAGAGTTGAGGAGTCTGTGGTTTATTAACTCCAATATTATTTAATCTGCATAACGCGAACGGTGCGCATATCCTTGACTTTGATAATTTATTTGCTATTGAAATACATTCATAATAGATATCATTTGGAATACGACATCGATTACTTATCGGCTAAATGTCATTTTATAACTTACTTTAATAATGAATTGAATTCTAAGAATAATACAAATCGCACAGCTTATGGCGTTGTGTTTAGAAGCATAATATTTTACACGAGAATTCCTTTTATAACGTTAGTAAGTAATGGGAAATATTTTTTTTAATTCTCCCCTGATTAAATAAGAAGGCCAATACAGAGAGATTTTTGAGATTTCGCCGAAATCTCCTGAAATCTCTCCTGGCCTAAGTGAAGTAATTATAGAGATGACAGCTTTAATGAATAAAATCTAAATCAACTAATTCTAGTGAATAAAAAAATTTTTTTTTGGCTGTTCTGAATATATAACTGGTAAGTTCGGACTTACGCGGAATATAGTTAAGAGTTTGATAAAAAAAAAGCTAAAATATTATTATGCAAATCTATAATTGGCATTTTAAGTTATGCATATAATATAAATTAAATTTTGTATAAAGGAATCAAACCGTGATGTAACCTTTATTATTTAAGGCGTATCAAAACATGGCATTTCATAACTGGTATTGTAATATAGCTGTAAAAATTCGGATTTTGAAGAAGTCTATATTTCATAGTACGGCCTAAGAATATCGGATGTTTTAAACATGGTATGAGAGTTGGAAACACGCTCCGTGGCATTTGGAGCTACTTTTTATGTGGGTAAAACCTTAATTTTATGTATTTTCTACGTTTACTGGAAATGTTTTGTGTAAAGTTTTGTATCATTTGGTACAACTTCATACAGTCGGAAAAGCCTTCGTCTCTTTTTTTTATGGGGAAATCCTTCATGGACACGCCGCCTTCCCGGGGGAGAGGGTGGGTTGTGTGAGACTCCTACTCACTAAAACCCCACGGTGTACATCCGCCACTATGGTTGGGGCGGCACGAGATCTCTAAAGCATTCATCGTGCCGCCCCAGCAGTTGGCCCGGTGTGAAAGAGCGCCACCTGGCTCTGACCTTGTCAGGAGACGACCGTGTACACTCCGGTCCTCTCCTCCGTCCGCCGGACCTGTGCAATGGAAAGATGCACCCCCCGACCCACCCTCCTAGGTCCGGCTAAGACGGTGGTAGGAGGCGAGCAAAGCGCTCCGTCCTCCCACCGGCCCTTCGTTGGCGGAGACAGACGCTCCGACAGTCCAGCTCGCGGGGCCTCTCCGCCGCCTACTTCTGCGAGACGACTTCCTCGCAGAAGAAGGCTACTGCGTTTCATACAGACTCGCTGCCGAGCATGGCGTTTACCACGCTCGGCAGCGAGAGGTCAACACCTACCGCCGCAGCCAGCATGCGGCGTTGCTCCTCCCAAACCTCCATCTCTTCCTTCAATCCTTTCTAACTTTAGCTTTGTTCTCTTCTAAGATATTATCGGTTATTATTAAAAAGCACGGAAAATTGTAGGATTATACCTCTACTACCAAACCGTTGATATGTTTTCTTCTAAAAATAAAATTTTAACATTCGAAACTATTTAATTATCTAGGATTCTAATTGAATAAATCAGTTTATTCAAATATAAAAAAAAAAAAACAAGTTTTCAACGTCTCGGACGATTATTATCAATGGAAAATCTTCCTCGGGGAATTTTTACATTATAATTGTATGTAGTCTTATCACGTATCGTTAGTTTTCATAGATAACCCCTTATTTATAAGATACCCTTAGTAGTAACTTTATGAGAAATTGTAATAACATTGACTAGTACAATAAGTATTGTTTAAATGCCTTAAAATAACAATTGTTTTCAATAAATCAATTTATCATACTAAAACCAATCTTTAGGTATATTAGTTAATTATGTCAGTAGTAGTTGTTTTAGTTATTTTATAAAATTCCTAAAACAGTAAGGCGACTTTTAGGTTCGTATTTAGAAAAGTCGAGATCAACTATTTTAGCAGGATGAGTTTAACTGTGAAAATGTCATACATTAGGTATGATTTTCTGTGTAAATTAACCATAGACTATAAACTAGATTTGAGCCCTTGATAAATCATTGTATTTCAATTTTTTTTAGCCAATCCTTACTAATGTTTTAAATACGAAATTAAGTTTATTTGTTACGCTTTCACGCCTTAACTACTCGATCAACCGTCATGAAAATTTGCATACATTTCTTAAGGGTACAGAAAAGGACATAGAGTACGTTTTCTTCAGACAAAAAATACTGTTCCTTACGTCTAGGCACCTTCCTCGGTAGCGGCTCATGCCTCAGTTCGATCCCACGGTGTATAGCCCTGAAGCACGTTGCTAGCGCGATACAGTGACACTGAATATTTACACTCACTTTTTTTTTTTTTTTTAATGTGGGAAGAAATCCTTCATTGGACACCCACAGCCCTGGGGAGCTGTGGGGTGTCAGACTCTTACTGACTAAAAAAACCCACAAGATACCGTCTGCCGCGCTATGGAGTGGCACGGGATCGAACAAGCAAGCACCATGCCACCCCGGCGACAAGGCCCAGCGCGAACGCCCTGACCGCGACGACAGCCCGGTCAAGCTGCCTACCCGTCTACCGAACCAATGTGCAATGGAAAGTCAAGTCCCCAGCCCCTTCCCTCCTTGGTCCGGTTTGGCAGTCAAGGGGTCACCCCCTCCAACCACCACCACCTGTAACTTTTTTACGTGGTTTTCTACCACGGTGACTTTTTAACGAGGTTTTCTCCCTCTCCCTCCGCCCGAAGGCCTCCCCTCTGTCACTTTTGAATGTGGTTTCCTCCCACAGGAACTTTTTAATGAGGTTTTTCTCCCTCTTCCTCCGCCCGAAGGCCTCCCCTCTGTCACTTTTTAACGTGGTTTCCTCCCACGGTAACTTTTTCTTGAGGTTTTCTCCCTCTCCCTCCGCCCAAAGGCCGTCCCTCTGTCACTTTTTAACGTGGTTTCCTCCCACGGTAACTTTTTAACGAGGTTTTCTACCTCCCTCCGCCCAAAGGCCCCCCGTCTGTTTTTTAACGAGGTTGTCTCCTCAACACCCGTAACTTTGTAACGTGGTTTTCTCCCACGGTGACTTTTTAACGAGGTTTTCTCCCTCTCCCTCCGCCCGAAGGCCACCCCTCTGTCACTTTTTAATGTGGTTTCCTCCCACAGGAACTTTTTAATGAGGTTTTTCTCCCTCTTCCTCCGCCCGAAGGCCTCCCCTCTGTCACTTTTTAACGTGGTTTCCTCCCACGGTAACTTTTTAATGAGGTTTTTCTCCCTCTTCCTCCGCCCGAAGGCCTCCCCTCTGTCACTTTTTAACGTGGTTTCCTCCCACGGTAACTTTTTCTTGAGGTTTTCTCCCTCCCTCTGCCCGAAGGCCTCCCGTCTGTTTTTTAACGAGGTTGTCTCCTCAACACCCGTAACTTTTTAACGTGGTTTTCTCCCACGGTGACTTTTTACCGAGGTTTCCTCCCTCCCACCGCCCGAAGGCACACCCGTCTGTAACTTTTTAACGTGGTTTTCTCCCACGGTGACTTTTTACCGAGGTTTCCTCCCTCCCGCCGCCCTAAGGCACTGCCGTCCGTAACTTTTTTACGTGGTTTTCTCCCACGGTAACTTTTTAAGGAGGTTTTCTCCCTCCACCCTCTGACGGGCGAACCGAAGTAGGCCCGTCCTTACCCCATCCCCTGTCCCCTCTGATAAGCAGAGGGGTACTGCGAGGGGCGCCGTCTGCCGGGGTATACGCCCCGACCCGGTTCTGGAACCGAGCCCCAGGAGTGTTTATCGGCTCTCTAGCCTAGATCCGTAGTGTTCTGCTAGACAGGGTCACCTCGTGTAGGATGTGGCTCTTCACCACGCACTGACGGTCTTGGGAGGCAGGCTAAGGCTTCACGAGGGAACTGTATTCGCCTGTGGGTCCACCCCCTGCGGTTCCGAGGTACAAGTATCTCATCTCCACTTGACCCCATATTTACACTCACTAGCTTAACACACACAACACAGATTAACCTCCCATATGTGGACACTCACAAGTAGGTACACATATGGTGGAAAGGTTTATTTATTTCCCTTATTTTCGAACTAAGTTAGTTTTCATAGCCTAGCTGTCAGATACGAAATACATGTTTAAATTCCTAGCACATGCATGCCGGTACACATATGGTGTCTCACGAATTCTTCTATGTATGAGTAGTACGCTTAATTTAGCGTAGACAGATTCGCGATGTTGCATCCAAGGCACTAGCCCAAACCAAGGTTCGGCTACTTTGACACCCTTGAGCGTGTTGGCAAGCGGCCGAGCGCCATAAACGCTCGCCCCATTAGTCCAGTGAAGCTGTGAAGGTCCATCAGGCCAACAGCGTATAATCAACATTAACCTGAGCGAAACCGCAAGCAAAAGTTAGTGCTTAAACCGCCTAACAAGTTTAGTTGTTATCATCGTATTTAGCAACAATATTTAAATGTAAAAATGACGCAAGAAAACTACTTCACATAAATATTTATGGTCATCAATTTTCAAATCGAATTAATGATTTTAATGGGATGAATTGTGGAGTCAACGTAGACATCTTTGTATATATATACATTTTTTTTTGTATATAAAGTGACGGCAACATTTCTGTAATATATATTTTGGGAGCTGATATTATCACGTGATATTTGTCTTCGTCTCTAAACGTGATACGCGTATAATCAAAATCTCTGTTTAAATATCACGTTTTAATTAACATTTTTTTTGTATGTTTATTCTAGTGAATATATCAAATTATTTCCTGATCAAATAAGGACTTGATTTTTTTAACTTAAAACAAAAAAGGATGACAATTTCAAGAAATTATAGAGAAAGAATAAAAAAGCAATATATTCGTTCAGGGGATATCTGGTGGGAACGAATACGGGAAACTTCGAATGTAATCCGATATTGATATTTAGGTTGTTTGTAATTGTAATTTGTATATTTTCATTACTTTCTCTCTGTATAATCAGTAAATTTTCTATAATGTTTTCAATACAAATAACGTAAAATAAGGAATCAAATCAAAAAGTTTTTTTAAGATATTCATTTATTAAAAGTTGAATATAAAATAATGAGTTGTTAATTATAAAAACAATGCTAAATATCAAAAAAAAGTGAGAATGAAATTTCCACGCGTTCAGTACTGAGGCTACAACAACAGGCAGCCATGATGCTCGTTTGTCCGAATTTCGATACTCCCACGCTAACATACTAGTTTAGAGAGAGACAGAAAGAAAGAAATACTCGCATGAAAGGTGAGAGCTAGATGAGCATAACGCTTTATCCTTACGTGATAAAATCTACCAGTTAACTGCTACAGCAAACCGCGTTAACGAACTTCGTTATAAAAAGCTTTTGTTTCAAATATGACGATAAGAAAATAGATTAAAATAAACCTATTATCTGTTACGAAATTTCACACATACAAAACTAAGAAACGGACAATGTATAACTATTTCGTTTTAAAAACTCGGTGCATTAATACTTTTATATAAATAATGCCTTCAGAACTGACTACTATTTATAGGAACACTTCGGAAACTTCTAGTGGAATATAATCTTGTATCGGATATAGAATATCGGTTAACCAGCCATCACTTACATCATAATGAATGCAGATAAATGTTGCGGTTTGTGTTTTAAATGGACGATAATATAAAATATTAGATCATACAGTTACGACATAAGAGAGCCATATTAGGTTGTATATAGCACATACACTTATTCAATATATTCAAATCACATAACGCTTCTATTGTTTCAAAAATATGTAAAAGTTTTATGTCATTTTAATAAATACAAGTGCTCGTCCTTCACTCATCGAAATTCGACCATAATAAGAGGTACAAACTTTTTTATATTACATTACATCAGCCTCTAGAAGATCCACTGCATGACCATAGGCCTCTTCCCGAAAGTATGCATGGACATAATCACTACGCCAACCCACGACGTATTGGCGATTTCAAACTCCGATAAATCTACAGTTCTGTATTTTCCCATGTACGGTGGTACTACAAAAACATTTTCAGGTTCAGATTGCCTCATAATTTTTTCTCCTTCACCCTCAACTGATAGTGTTATCAATTTCAATTCGTAAATGTACGGTACGCGGATTGAGCAGACATCGAGTTGATATTCCACCTGTCAACCAATTCGTCCACAATACGACTTTTAATTGTTAATATATAAATATTATTATATTGATTGTACAAATACTGTAGATAGTGGACTTAAGGGGATACATACGAAATAAAGGTTTTCGTCTCACGGATGGTACGAAAAACAAGCTATTTCCAATTTTTTTCTATTGGTACTTATAAAAAATGAGTGAAAAGTAGTTGATAGAGGGGTAAAACGTATTTTACTAATTAATCTTATGGCTATTCATATACAGATTATTAGTTATTCAATTTAGGCAAAATATTCCAAATAATCGAATATTCAAAAATACATCATTCAATTATGATCTGAGAAAGTGCTTATGAACGTCACAACAACCACCGGTTTGGAAAACAATCCAGTCATCGAGAAGAAGCCCGCAAGAAACTCGATCTGGTTTCTCTTTCCATCGGATATAGTTTCATAAAAATACATTACATTTGTTTTCAGCAGATGCATATAGAGAGAGATAATTCACGTCATTTTAACACAACCGGTTTCAGTTTTCCATTCGAATGCCTTTGAATATTTCGATTATTAGTTATTCAATTTAGGCAAAATATTCCAAATAATCGAATATTCAAAAATACATTATTCAATTATGATCTGAGAAAGTGCTTATGAACGTCACAACAACCACCGGTTTGGAAAACAATCCAGTCATCGAGAAGAGCCCGCTAAGAAACTCGATCTGGTTTCTCTTTCCATCGGATATAGTTTCATAAAAATACATTACATTTGTTTTTAGCGGATGCATATAGAGAGAGATATTTCACGTCATTTTAACACAAATGGTTTCAGTTTTCCATTCGAATGCCTTTGAATATTTCGTAAAAGGTCGTAAGAAAAAAAGAGGACTTTCTTAGTAAACATTTGTAATTAGAAAAAAAAAACATTAATTTGTATAAAGTCAGGTTAATATATAGAATGGAAAACGAATGCCTGCCAATAATAATAACACTTTAATAGTAACAACTATTGTAACTAATATTAGCCGAAGCCGCGGGTAAAAGCTAGCGGTATATAATTCGCTTAATGATGATAAGAAAGGAAGCGTTAACGCAAATTACAGAACGACACAAGCAGTACGAGTATATAATAAAACATTGAGAAAGATCCTTCGAAATTGCGTGGATTAAGCCATTGTTTAGATTCCAAACGCTGTTTATAATTTAATTACATACATTGAGCGTTGTTAATGAAATAACTATGTACGAACGAACGTTCCTTTTACTATTTACGAAGACTGACTAAGAATCCAATGACAATTGTAAAGTATAAATAAATATTCAAGTGGCTACGTCATATAAAAGTATAGTACCAAATACGATTTTTCTAAATATTTTATTGAGATTTGCTATGTGTGGAGTGACAAGCTACCAATGTATTGCAGTCTCTTGAAATTAATGTCGACATTTTGATTTTATTAGCTCCAGACAAAAAGGGTTTTTTGACGGCCTCGCCCATTTATATCACATGATACATTCATAACCCTATATAGAAATAATACATTATATTAGCCTGTTGTGTACACCTGCTGGGTAAAACTTTCTGCCTGGATGAATCGCCTAACGTAATACTCTCTTCAGTCCACATCATTGTAGTAAAATAAGAGAAATCAACAGGTACATATTTTTGCCATATATAGTGGTACCACAGAATAATCCCTAGGAGGTTTGATGTAAAGTAAGCAGGCAGCTGATCGTAAAAATTAAGCCAAATCATAGATCGACAGATATGATGTGCCGACCCTACTTAGGTGAGATAAGGGTAAGAAGACGATGTCAGGTTTGTTTTATGATAAAAAAAACTTATTAGTAACTACAAAAAACACCGTTGAAAACTCGCACCACCCGCCGCTGGCTGGTTGCTCATCCACATACTCTAAAGCCCTGCAGAATGGCGACAACCAGTAAGGTTTCTAGCAGCTGTATTATTCGCACGCTAACATTTTGGAATGGGTTACCCAGCACGGTGTTCCCTCAGGGTTATGACATGGGGTTTTTTCAAAGTGGGATTGAAACACGCTCTTCAAGATCAGCAACACAGCAGTGATGCCCCAGTGGTGCTGCAGTTGTCCATAAGTGTCGGTAACCATTTAACATCAGATGGACCGTCTGCTTGTTTACTGCGATTTAGCAGATTTTTTAAACACGGATTTCTTAGTACATGCCTGACCGGAAGCCAAGCTATAAATAAAATATTATAAACATAATTTTTATAATAAATATCCAAACTAATCAAATTAAATCATATAAAATCGGACATAGAACTTGACGTCATAACGTTACAATAATTATATATTTATTTATTCACGAATGACGTCAATATAATGTAATTTATTTTCAATAGGAGACTTCCTACATGTGAATGTAAATTGGGTTATAAATAGTTTGTTTATATCTGTGTTCGAAATGTTCACGTAAGATGTAGTTGCGATATAAAAGTCGACTGAAAATGCGAGTGGACGAACATATCGAGAATGGATTATTATACTGTTTGTACGTAACGAGTATGTACGTAGAGATGAAAATCAATTGTCGATACTTGCACAGTGAACCTTTGCAGAAAAACTCGTAAAAATCGGTAACAATACCGATAAGAAAACAACCGACCAAATTTGTCCACGGTAAATCCTTACTAATATAATAAATGCGAATGTAAGTTATGTTTGTTTGTTTGTCACGCTTTAACTAAAAAGAACGTAGGGTATATTTCATGTGGAATAAAGTAATATTCCCGAGGGAATAAGTCAAATATACATCAAAGCGAGCGAAACCGTGAATAAAAGCCAATTACAATATTAAACTTACGCTACGCTTATGCTAGCAACACCTAGTGGCGAGGTTTGGTGAGTAGCGTAAAAACCTCCATAAAAAACGCTTGGGTGTACCAACTTCGACGGTTTTGAAGTATCAAATATATCAGTGTCCATTTTTATTTAACACCAGCTGCCTTTTTTCTCGCAGGGAAATCTTCTTATATTTTCCACCTCGCCGGGCAACATAGGTGCGAGTATCAGATTTGTACTGACTAAACCGCCCCGATGTTCTTCTCGCATCATATAGTCTGGTATGACGGAACTGTCTCTGCAATAATTCTACTCGACCCGGCAGGTGTGGACCCCTCAGCAGGGTGCCGACTTGTAGTCTAAGAGGGAAGACCTGTTATTAGGCCCTCGCTGACTAACTGGTGGGAGGCGCAATGAACACTAATGCGCCTTAACCACATAAACCTTAAGAGTTGCCAAGGCGACGAACGTGCCTGTGTCTATCGCCTGCAGACCCTCACTACGGCGGTCGGAGGCAACACTAATGAAACTTTGCTAATGAAAAAAATGTGAACCAACAATTCCTTTACAGTACGCCCATGTAATGATATAAAATGCCAACTGAACGTTAACTTGTCAAATCTATTAATATTTTTAGATCATTCCTTTGTCTTCTGTCTCATTAATTCATTCATTATTTTGTGTGGACATTATTTAATCAAAGTTTTTCAACGTTAGAAAACCGGTTAATTTTTCGTACTTCAGTCTACAAAATATTTTCATACAGTTTTTTTATGGTCAAGGTTCGAAAACCAGTTATTTTTTGCACTGTTTCTACTTCAGTACGTACAACTTATTTATTCAGATAACGTTTTGCGAGCCCGTTAATTTATACTATAAATGAAAAAAGTTTTTTAATTTTAGCTTCCGTTCTTTACCGGTATTGAGCAATATATTATTTCTTTCTTCACAGATATATCGATTCTGGATCTTATATGGATTGGTTAGATCGTATCCGGAAGAAACCGATTCATTTTGCTTGTGAAACGATATATTTATTCATTACACTCTAATTTGTTTTCCTTTGAAACCGATAATAACTTCCTTAATCGGTATATTAGAACCGGTTTTTACGATTATTATCGATAAACTATTTAATATGCATATAGATATTAAACATTCATACAAAACACCAAATAAGTCTTATTCTTTAATTTTGTCACACAGAATACTTCTTAGGAATGTCTTCTATTAATATGACGTACCCCTAGGCTTAGTTACCTTAGTTAAGGCTAATATTACTGACTATATCTTTATCTTAGACTGTGCTTGATTTAGGTAGGTGCCAATATGTCTTTTGTATTATTAAATTATATATATATAGAAAATACACAGAATAATTTCTACTTTACAAAGTTATTTACTAGCTCCTAGCCTTTGAAAAAAAAATTTTTTTTTACTACTGTTAATTTCTACAATAAAAATCAAAGTTGAAAACAAAAATATTCCTTTTTTTAGATATAATTTAGATCTTGAAAGGTACTTATGTACGTCAAAACTATCACCAGTTCGGAAAACAAACCAGTTGTCATGTAGAACCGGAGAGAACCTCGATCTGCTTAATTTTGTTTATATGTATTTTTGGAGGTCACAATAATTTTTAGCGAATGTACAGAGGAGGATATCATTCCTAGACATCACCATCGTTAACGTAAAGATCTACCTTGTAAATAATAGTCTTTTGACATCAAAACCTATCTGCGTACAAAAAACTCATGGTCCGCGAAATCGGTAATGACATTTAGGACTCTATTGTAGAACCAATGTATTGCCTAAAAACTTGTTACTGCTTCTTACTGAGGCTACAAAACTTGAGATGACTAATTTGTGATTATTTCTAGTATTAAAAACATGCAGATCTTCTGCTAAATCTTTCTTATGTAAGTTTCAAAAATCAAAACGCATAACTATAAGCTTAGACGTTGCACGTGAGCGTCTAACTTTGGTAATAAATATTATCCTTCAATTTGATTCTGTAATTGCAAATCTGCATTCACATACATATAACAGAGATTGTGTATTTTCATCAACGAAGGCTATAGAGGTCAGAGTCTTGCAAAAAGTTAATTTTTATATTTGAAAAATAAAAATTAAACGAATTAATAAAATATAACCTGTTGCAAAACCAAGGGATGTAATATTATATTACCTTTTACCAACTTCATATGAGACATTTGTTACATTCGTTACTTATCAGTTTCGGGATAATTTGTTAAAAATATGCAATCGTCTAGGAGTCAAGGTTTTGGTTGGAATCATGAAGGCTGTAAGAACAAATCCGCTGTGACTAACCAAATGTTATACGATTAGTTTGGTGCATTGACGTATTGTTTTTTTACGCGATCTCTATTCATTAATACTACTTATAATATCTATGTGATATATGATGAATGAATGATGTGGAATATATCTGGAAACTCTTATAAATAAAGTAATACCAAGTCGTAATATCGTAAATGCCTCTTCAATATGGGGTTTACGGCATACCGGATCACAAACACAACATATTATCAATAATACCGGAGCTAAGAAGGAATCCCGGATCTAAGAGAGGGAGTTCCGAATCTAATAGGGGGAATTCCGAATCTTCGATTTATATTATTTCTCTCATTATGTTATGATTATCTTTTATACCATGACTAGGTCAACCATCGTTAGAACAAGCGTTTGTTTACGTCACATGACCGGAAGTTTTTTTTTTATAATTATGTAACTTAATTAAATATTAAACAGGCCCTCACGAATATATTTATGTGTACGGTAAAACCAGTGTATATATGCATATTTTAAAAATCTAGTTTAATTTTATTGGACTAATTTGCATCATCCTCGTTTCTTCTGGAGGCGTTATTAATGAATGCACGAGATAAAATCTCGAATGGTGTTGAAATAGATCGGACATGTCAATTTATCCACGAAAATTTTTAAGTTTACTGGCTTCATTTCTCTTATAAGAGAGATTGTGATTAACCGGTAAACTTATATAGCTTATTATTTTATATACTAGGTAATATAGTTGAGTAGCTTTTTTAAATCATATACCATTCGAAAGTTCTGTTTTCAATGTTGGTTCTGGCAAAATGGTAATAAGCTTTCTCCGTGCACTCGAAAGCTCAGAAAAAGATTTCTCCTGAGTGCGAAAAGACAACAAATAACAACCGTTGAATAGGAACCTTGAATAAAAGCATCCTCTTTTGTTCCCTTTCTCTTATTTATCTGATATGTTTTTTTTTATTTACGCGTATCTGTTACAATCACATCATTCATATTTATTCGATATTGCAATTTTAAATATCACACGATGGATTTTAATCTAAAGATTGTATACATTAATATTTATAGTGTGTGAAATTTCCAGCACATCATTGACATTTCATTAAATAAACCTTGACTTGAAAAGTTACTCGAGATGAGCGATATTTCTGTATTACAAAAACATTGATTACATTTTATTGTTGTTTCAAAAATAAGACATTGTTTTATAAATCGAATCGTGAGTTTTGTCATAATAATTTTATGGTTAGAACCAAAGACTAAAGATCAAAATCGGTTCAGCCGTTTAGGAAGAGTTCAGTGACAAAGTGGTGGTAGAGATTATATATGTATATATAATTATATATGTAAATATATATGCATATCATTACATAGTATAAAACAAAGTCGTTTTCTCTGTCCCTATATCCCTATGTATGCTTAAATCTTTAAAACTACGCAACGGATTTTGATGAAGTTTTTTTTTAATATATAGAGTGATTGAAGAGAAAGGTTTATATGTATAATAACATCCATTAAATAGTGGAGCAATACTGTTATTTTTGAGGTTTCTAATGTGATGTCGTAAATAATTACATTTTTCCGCTTACATTGTAACAAACGCAGGTTGAACGCTACGACATTTATCAAAATAATGTTTGCGGGCTACGGGCAGTAATGAATAAATCAAAACTACTAGATCGATTTTAATCATTTTTTCAGTGAATGACATAGGCTATATATTTTATACCCGTGCAAAGCCGGAGCGGGCTGCTAGTATAAAGATAAACTTGAATACATCATAATTACTTCATTTTTCTAATAATATATGTTAAACTGTACAGCGTCATGCTTTACATTATGTGTCAAAAAATTATAACCGATTGTTTATTTAGTATAATAAAAAACAATAAGACTATTTTTTAAATTTCGTCAGTCTTTTTCTTCAAAAAGCCAAATGTTTCGTATTATAATAGTGGCACGCTATTATGGTCATTTTGTCGTATGTCTGCTTATGAAGTTTCTCTCTCCATGCTTCACAAAGTAGCGTTTGATTATATTTTTGTTCAAAAAAAAAACGCCATTTCACGTCACTATTGTAATGTGTCAAAACGGTCATCACAGCGTGCCGCTATTATAAACCGCGGCTATACTACATGAATCACAGATTTAAAAAAGAAAACAATTTGAAATTATTTTCATGTTGAGGTATTTGGAAAGTAAGTTTGATATAAATAATAATCTAAATTAAGTTAATATTTATTATCCATACATGACAATTGTATTGCAGTCTCAGTCAGCGAGTCCAATCAATGATCAGCGTGCGTGACGTGAATGCGTAACGTGCGACCTCTACACGTAACTGTGTCAAACAACGGGCCGCGTTTAGCGCTTGCGCCTATACGCTATATACAAACAAGTACTCGATGCGGTTATTGTGGCATGATATAAACAAAGTGCATGCATGATACACTGGCCGACTGTCCTCTATTCGTAGTAACATATAGCTGTTGCCCGCAGCTCCGCATGCGTTTTTTTATAATTGTAAATGACTTTTTATAAGATCAGCTATCCGTCAGTGAAAGTTCCGTGACAAATGGTTCAAACGTTTGGAGATAGTACTACAAACGAAGCCATGGGTAAAAACTAGTTCAAAATAAAAAAAGCTTTAATTATTTTTTTTAACGTTAGCTATCTGTCAATAAAAGTCCCATGAAAATAGGTCCAATCGTTTTGGAGATAGTACTACAGACGAAGCGACGGATGACAGCTAGTCTAAAATAAAGTAGCCTATTACATCCGCTGTAATTTTAACTATCCGTCAGTGAAATTTCTGTCAAAATTGGTCCACAGACAACATTTAAAAAAATTGTATTTTTGTTATCAGTATCGTGTATACGTTCATGTCCAATCAGTAAAAATTCGTTATTTTGATATTACACACAGACACTTCATTTTTATTATATGTATAGATAGTAAGTTTCTATTGAATTATTGAAGTGAAAATTTGTTTAGGCGTATTGAACAGTGAACGAAATTGAATTTCATGCCAGGGTTAGTGACGCTAAATCGGGTTTACTCGGATCCAGTCGTCATCGGTCGCGTTACGTACACGTAACGTTACTAACAAGGAGTGCATCGTTGCATGTGTTTTTTTATTTTATATTATACCATATTATAAATAAAATCGTATTATGCTATTAGATACGTTTTGTATATAATTAGTGTAGTATTTCGAGTGTATATATTGTGTGTATTTAAGTATTAATATTAGATATAAATATTGGTAAATCTGTATAAACTGTAATGGGCTTATATTTATTTATGAGTATTCACTTCTATCGTGTGGTGAAACACGCAAACCCTTTTTTAATAAAACATATTTCTAAATACCTAATACTCACGACTTAGTCTTCTAAACTTTCTTCTTAAGCATATATATTGTATACAGAGAGAAAAATACAAAAAAAATAAAACAAAAATACACTTATAGAATTACTTCGCAAACAACGTTATCCATTTACTTCCCCGTCTCTGTGCATGCGTTCCACACCGCTTGCTACACTTCTCCATGGTAATAAAACACAAATCGCTGATCACGTAGTTCATTTAAAAATTTTAGTTTCTTAAAACTGTTATAACTTTATGTTAAACACGAAGGTATTAGATATTTTTCCTTTAGATAAGGGTCAATGTCTAAGAAAAAGATCTAAAAAAATGATCAAAATCTATCCTGTCGACTTTTTGGGCGATGCGCGCTCAAAGATAGAACTCTATCATTTTATGTATATTAGCTTAAGCTTATAAGCTTATACGAACGTTATAGAGAAACATGCCTAACTCAAGTATTTCATTTTTGATAACCATACTCTGGACTTGACAAGCTCATTGCAGTCCAGAAATAACAACGACCGTGGAGATGTGTACAACTCTTCTTGGCAGTTAGATTGTTGTTACCGAAAGAACACAAAACAAAAGAATGTCTTCTTCTTCTTTATTTTTTGGCTCCGTCACGGTTTGTGCACTAGCCAGCGTCAAGTAACAAGATTTTGCCAAGTAAGTGTCTTGCGATAATTATAAAGTTCTAACAAGATGGTGGTTTCCTTGTTAGAACTTTCCATGGAGTTTTGGTGGCATCTCAGAATGCATGCTCCGTGGTATTATTTCCCATCCACTTCACTTGTGCATAATAACCGAACTATATTACGTAAAACACCACCAATATTACAAAATATAGAGTCTAATAACACAAGATTATGAATAAAATATAAAAGCCACTACATGACAGGCCAAGATCCCGCCAAAAACCCCAAAAGAAAGTCACTGTCATAGTTTTATCATCATGTCAGTAGTGGTGCTACTATACAACCGGTTATGAACACACCACTTGATAACGCATTCATTGACTAAGCCCAGAACCTCTGATGCCTAACTATGCTACTATTGTAACTGCACATTGCTTATGATAGTCTCAAGAAAAGCGGGATTTAATGAAATACCGGCATAATTTAAATACTTCATAGAGTCTGTAACAAACTGGTCATTCCATGTTTCAGGCTCAGCAAGACCAGTAACAGTTTTTTAGGTAATATAGTGTTAGGTTTGACAACAAAGTCCCAAAAGACATTACCGATTTGCCGGACTGTAAGTTCAAGCGGATTTTGATGTTAAAAGGCTATTATAGGTTAGATAATTATGCGAACGGAGGCGATGTCTGAAATTAACAGCCCTTTATGTGCATCCGCGAAAAACGATTGTAAATTAAATTTATTTTTATAGAAATATGTACGTTAAAAAGATAAACCCGATCGAGATTCTTGCTGGTTCTTCTCAATGATGGGGTTGTTTTTCGAACCGCTGGTCCATTTAACATTCATAGGCACCTTCTTAGGGCCTAAACTGAATAAAGTATTTTTGATTTTGAATACAGTAATGTCTTACCAACTTAACAAAAAAATAATTAAGCAAAAAAGATGGTAAAAATATTAAATAGGTCCCAATAAAAAAACCTTCTACGTAAGCGTTCAAAAAGTGGAATGGATTCTAAAATGTTCGGTGACGCCACTTCTATCGTTTCTCCAAAAGTAGCTGAAGTAATTATAGTCATCTTAAAGTATTATTCGGAATGCTCCATTTCACATTAACCCCTGAACTGTCTAAAACCATAAAGGCTTAAGTTCCATACAAACGAATGTAGACTACATGAGGCACAGGTAGGTGGTAGAGCTACGCTAAAGCTATTACTGGTTTCAGCATGAATGGGTCGGCTCACCCGGGGTAGTACCACCCTCTCACAGAAAACCGACATGAAGTAACAGTGGTTGCACTCTTGCGTTTCGTTCGGTCAGTGAGAGCGCCGGAGACCCACATATATTTAAAAGGCCGTCAACGCACATGCGACTCCCCTGATGTTGCTAGTGTCTATGGACGGCGGTGATCACTTACCATCAGGTGTCCCACTTGTTCGTTTGCCCCCTACAATATGAAAAAAAAGAAGGTGAAAAGGTTGTTGGCAGCATAAGCTGATAAAATATCAGATTTCTTACAAAAATTTCAAAAAATTACAAATTATATATAAATTATAATTTTCATGTGAAGTGTATTTTTTAAATTATTGTATCATTTGTACGAACTTTTTTTTACTAAATCATAAAATTTCTGTGTCTTAAAAGAAACAAACGAAGGGTTAATAAAGTCCATACAAATGAATGACTAATCGGAAAAGTTTTTTAATTTAGTTTTGAGTAAAAAGCGATAGTAAATATATATATATATATATATATATATATATATATATATATATATATATATATATATATGAATAAAAAGTGTTTAGTATGTTACTTAGTTTTATAACGTTGAGGATATAAAAAAATAAAGCAAGGTTAACATGAAATATCTTGATAACGAGAACCGAGTGTTCCTGTTTTACCTTCAGCTGTCGTGTCGCATGACTCTTTGCTTGTAACCTCATGTCGTACATATAAGAACATCGGAAATATCTAACATCCAATGTCGTTACAGTTAGAAGTAGAATTATTAATACTTGTGGTTGTCCAGTGGTTGAAATTCGACCGCAATACATTAATTTTTGAAGTCTGAAGGTTTGAGGTTATTTTGCCAAAGACCTTTACTTTTTTTTATTTTGACTTCGTAAAAAATCTGAGAGTGTGTCTGTCTCAAAACGCCATAATACATTATTTTTCGATCTATTGAATGTGATTTTATTAAATCTAATATATCTATAACACATACATATGTTAAACCTTTCTGCACTCGTTCTCTATATGAACTTTAACTATGCTACATTTTACACACCCCCGTACGCGCAATATGTTTATAAATCTTTACAATGTATTAGCACAGCTTAAAAAAAATACATGAATGATTGACTTCTTCTCTTGAATATTTTCCACGAAAGCTGACTTTAATTATAATTTGATAATTACTCTATATCCCTTACCGATCAGCGTAAAACTCTATATTTTCCTCGGCGTTTGTGTTCCTTTTAAACTGAAATTTATGTTCAAATTGGTTTAATAGTTTTCAAATGATTCGCGTTCTAATCCGGTTAATTTACGTTTATATTACAAACAAGCAACCGTCCGCGACTTATTTCGCGTTAATATTTAAAACATACTAAATATAATCTATGTAACTCGGGAATAATCCTCAACTACAAATAAGTTTCCCATCAATCATATTATTTTTAGAATCGGAATATTAATTTATACCTCTTAGAAAATTGAAATTAATGAAGCATAAATTCTTCCTATAATATAACCACTTATTAATCATTCTAAATTATTATATTTCAAAATCCCGCCTTTTTTAGATTTTTGGCAACCATTCTCCTAGTTGACTATTATTGCCACTGTCAAGTGGGTAATGATATTACAAGTTTCTTGCCTGTCATTTCAATGAACTAACAAGATGGTGGCCGTCTTCTTATAAGTTTCCTGGGAGTTGGTATGGCAAGTCAGAATCCATGGTCCGTGGCATTATTTGCCATCCACTTGACTTGTGCACAAAAACAAACTATACTACGCAATTGTGCTCCTATAAAGCACAAGTACATCCATATAAGGAATACTGCTCACACAGTCTGGGCTGGGGCTCATACCTACCAGATTTCACCTTTGGACTCCTTGCATAGGCGAGCTATTCGCATTGTTGACGTTCCCGAATTAACATACGATCTAGAGTCATTAGAATATCGCAGAGACATTGGGTCTTTATGTGTGCGTTACCGCATGTATACCAGAGAGTGCTCTGAAGAACTTTTTAATATGGTGCCCTCATCGTCATTTCAAACTCGCATCACCCGCCGTTGGCTGGTTGCTCACCTCCACATCCTAAAGCCCAGTAGAATGGTGACAACCATAACGTACTCTAGAAGCTTCATTATGCGCACGCTAACGTTGTGAAATGGGTTACCAAACACGGTGTTCCACCAGAGTTATGACATGGGCTCTTCAAAAAATGATTGAACACGCTCTTCAAGATCGGCAACACAACAGTGATGCGCCTAGTGTTGCAGTTGTCCATAGGCGAGGGTAATCATTTAACATCAGATAGGCCGTGTGCCTGTTTGCTGCCCTTTGGCATAAAAAAAAGTAAAATGCTAGCAAAAATACAAAATACAGAATCCTATACGTGACATTCAAAAATCCCGCCAAAAATTCGAAAACCTTTCTTATTTCTTATTCACGTTATGTAAATATTAAAAAGAATTAATATATCCAGTCAGACCACTTTAAGACCCACTCATCCTTGACTTTTAACAATCAAGTTAAACAGATACAAATTGAAATATGTTCCCTGATACGGTAAAGTAAACAAATACATTATTTTTTGTTCCCTAAATAACATCTTTTATAATATTAATGAGCAGAAAAAACTATTAAAAAAAAAATACTTCCCATTCTCTTTGCGGCACGATTCCGACATGTCGCGTAAGTCACATCTCATATCATTCCAAATTTGGTGAGTCGTTAAATTTTGTTAAAAAATATAAGGCATACAAAAACTTAATCTTAAATCGGTAAAAAATCTTAAGTTACTCGTGTAGTTTGTTTTTTTAATAAAATCACTAGATAGGCTATGTGTCGTGGTATTAAAAGGGACAAAGCAGGTTTTTGTAACAAATAATACTTTATTGCCGAATGATTGTAAAATATCTTATATGAACTATTTGTTTGTACTAAAACTTTCATAAAAACGTGGCTTTTTCACTTTGCTAGTAATGCATTTACTTATTTTAATAGAAGCTATTTTAATTTAGAAGTATTGTTTTATAACTTAGTTGTTAACGTCTTCGAAAACCCCATCGACCGAGATACGAATCAGCCGTAGTTTTCGGTGTAGGAATACATCGTGAAGAAAGCATAGCATGGTGATGAGGCTTTTACTAAGCCTTCCTTCCTAGCTACCATCCTCAAGTTGAAAATCTATCACCAAGCACCTATAGATATGTTTCGACAGTTACACTTTAGAACCAGTCCCTTTATATTTAGCGTGATACCCTCTTTAAGGATATAATCATTTAACGTCAGGTGAGATTGTGATCAAAGGGTTATAAGCTTTATCCATAAATAATATGTGTATAAATAGCAAATATAACCCACTCACGTGTGTAAATATGGAACTTTCCACTCAAAAATATTCAAAACTAGTATTTGTACGCGCTTTCGCTGGCGTGAATGTAGAGCTTATCTATCCCTCGGGATCAATAGATTTATTCTGGATAAAATGGGTACATTTTGTTTATTATGTGTTCTTTTTGTACACCTAAGAACGTATATGTAAAATATCACAATGGTCTGTTGAGTACGTAGTTATTAAGAGAGTAAGTAGTATTTGATACAGTATTTAATTGATTGCTAATACTCACCAAAGTACAAATAATGTTAAAATTGTTATTTATCAAATATATTCAACTAATTACTAGTTGCATATGGTTTTCGGACTAAAACTAAAGATTACTATTTTATATTATTACCCCAGAACAGTTTTTACCTCAGAACTATGTTTCATTAGCGATGGATCTTGGATTTCTAAGGTACGCCAAAGAATTCCTCAAATTCGAATAGGAAATGTATAGTGATTGCGACATTTGTAGGTTTATGCTAATCCAAGATTAGGTAAGTATCAAGCTTATAGTCAAGGATATTCTAGTGATTTTTAAAGTATTTTTTCTTAGTCCTTTTATTTACTATATGAAACAAAGGTCGTTGTAACGTGACATATTTTGACACTTTTCATGCGTACATGAACATACAAAAGGATAACTTCCAAGCGTTTTATAGTTGCATATAATCCGGCATGTATTGTATACTGTGTATGTTGTTGCCGTAGACAGAATTCAGTTTAAATTATATACACACCGTTTCCACTGATTCATAATTCATTAAACACTTTAAAGCTATATCTGACACAATACTAATACAAAAAATAAATCGAGAAGTAAAATAAGGATTTATTCGAATGATTATACTAGGTTGTTTTTTAACGAAGATTGAATTGATTATAAACTTGATTAACTGTTATAATTTTGTTATTTTGTATGTCTGTATGTTTGTACAATTGTACTGGGTATAACAAGTAGGTAAATTTATATGTTATAACACCAGTAATTCTGTCTGTTACGGTATATATACAGACATATTATATTTCGAGATAACGTTGAGGTGACAATTATAAAAGTATGACGTCATCTTAATAATTTATTCAATCAATCAACCAACACCAATAAAATAGCATTAATCAAAGTTTTTCATTTTAACAACAGTCACAGTGACGTACCACTGCATATAGTTACGAATTATCTTCAGAGATGTGAACGGGTCTACGGTCCGCGCGAGAATGATCCCCACTCTTTTTTTCGGGCCGGCTATCCGCTGTTAGGCTTGCAGGCCTACACAGATTCACTGAGTTTTTTGTTCGACAGCTTAGGCGCTCAGCCGTAAACCCCTACTCCTATTGCGTTACGCCTTTTATATATTTCCTATACTTTTGACTATATTATTGAGTCGGGTAGATTCGTAAAAAAAGTTAATAATTCAAAAAAATCATGTAATTTGAACGAAACTTTTGAAGGATTCAATTGATTAAAAAATCATAACGGACCTTTTTCATAACGGGTAAGCAATGATGATAACATTTAGACGAAGTAACTTATGTTTGGTAAAAAAATTAAAGGGGTAGTAAGTAGTGATGACAAAATTGCAATTAATAAAATAAAAGACAACACAAATTAATCTACATAGAATAAATAGTTCTCATGAAACAAGAAAAAAAACCCTTTCAAAAGAATAGAGCCGTGAGCACTCCCTAGTATAAAACAAAAAAAAACACACAGCATTGTTGTTCTAATCACTAAATATAATGCATACTGAATTACGTTGATGATGTTTATTCCTTTTTACACATAGCTTTTTGTTACAAACAATCGTTTAATTATACACACAATTATTTTTACACCTTCGTTCATATCAGGGGATATCCACATTACTTCGACTCGAAAATATTTAATTATATGTTCGCAAATGAATACTGAACAGTTATCATTTATTACACCCAAAGAATGGAATAATAACGTTATTATATCGTATCATAAATACAAATTATCGTATGCTTTTTGTGGCTCGAACTTCGAAATTAAATTGTTTATGTCATGGAAAAACACTAAATTTTAAAATACCTATAAACTTAGTGCTTTAGCCGAACGCTAAATATTTATATGGCTAAATAAGGGTAAAAAAAAGGTAAATGAAGTTAAATAAAGGCAATGAAACAATATCACCATACTTAAATTATCCACGGAAAGAAAATTAGGTTAAATTTTATTAGAACTGTCATCACGATACGTGAGTCTCAGAATGTGCCGCAAGAGATATCAATTAGTGCATTATCTTCTTATATATGTTATATTAGTTGTATTAGTAACGACACGCAGCTGATAGACAACGATACTTTGAGCACTACAATAATTAACGTGAGAAACCAAAAGTGGCACTATAAAAGCCCAAGATTAATCAAAATCGAAACTTATCGAATACTAAAGACTGAGAACCCAGGAATCGGCTGCATGCTACCTGGCTTTAATTACAATCTTGTCGACAAATCCCATTTACAAAGCAGCACATCATTATTGTTTAGTTTTTTTACCTTATATGTCTATATATATATATTTATATTATCCATTCCCAATTGTTTCCATTTATCGTTGCTCAGATGTAATTGCTAATTCCTTGTTTTTACTTTTATTTTACGACTGCATTATATTATTTATTTATATATAAATAAAGTGGTAAAGGTCTCAGAAGTCACAAAAACAACTCGATAGATTTCGATCAATTTCTTTTGTATTACTTACAACAAGTAGTACTTACAAGTATTAAAGTGTCTAAACACTTGACCCTTATCTAAAAGCAAACTTTTATCTCCATAGCTTTATGTAATATACGATTACTAACGTTTTACCAAACTACGTTTTTTATGATTTACGTTTAGCAATGTTTGTTTTCTTGCTGTGGAGAATTGGGGCAAGCGGTGTCGTGCTTATGTATTTCTCGGTAGGTAAAATATATATTGTTAAAATAATAAAGGATACGAAGTCGCGGACCTATCAGTTAGTCAAAAATAAAGCACATTGACTCTCTGTCTACATTTACTTAAATACTAATAGTCTTTTATCTAAAACACTAATAATTGTTCACATCCGCGACACATAATTACGCTAATAAGATGAAGCGAACGCGCGTTAAAATAATCACCGTAGCAATTCAATAACACGTATATATTTATTATAGTAATAAGAAACTGGAGTTCCTGAGTCGCATTAAATTTAAATTCTTATAAAGCGATCGTTGAACCTTGTCGATGATAATTCGTAATGAAAAATTGATTGTTGCTATAAATTAAGTTTATTAAATTACTTATTGTCTTTTACTATTAACTAAAAGTTAACAGACATTTTACTAAATTTTAATTTAAAAACAAAATTAATTATCAAGCATTCACAGTTCGGTTCTTCTCGGTAGCGATCGTTTATCGTCGAGCGGTTGAGTTTTCATCTGACTAATAAATGACTGATGAATCCCAGGAAATTAGCGTGAATAAACAAATACGCAAAAAAGAGTGCCTGTACTTAAAATTCTTATCTACATATTTAAGAAGTTATACTCCTTTACCGTGAATAGCTAACACTACACGACACTGCGTACCGTGCAGGATTAAACGCAGGGAGAATGCATATGAATATTCAATAATGATTGTTATTGTTTGTATTTATTTATACGCACTTTCGAGAGAAAAAATAAACACGAATCTTGTAAAGGAAACTAACTAAACTAAACTAACTAAGTAAATTATCCTTATACATATTTTAACCATTTTGTACCAAGTCAAAAGGTTCAACGGGGAAATTAAATATTAGGAATAAGAGCTTGAACAAACACAATTTTTACGTTTAAAAGAAATTTTATACATAATTTTTCAAAAGAGATTGTTTATCAATCAACTTCGTGGTGTGTTACATCGGCGCGCGAAACAGTTTCGAGCTAAAATTAAATTTAAACAATTTCTCATAACGCGCCAAAATAGGTATATTTATAGGAAAACAATGTCTTGACCTTTATAATAGTAGCATATATTAATGTTAATAAGAAACAAAAAGGTTTTATACGCAAGTCTACAAGAAACGGAATTACCTTGAAACCTTTACCATGTCTATTTTACTCAGATGTTGTCAAAGGCGGATTGCAATACGTAATCTACGTGTTATTAATTATTATGTCTGTGGTTTTCAAAGTGCATTATGTGGTTTGTCTATTAATAAACACGTGCGCCATGTTATTTAATTGGAGTAATAATTATTCATCGGTTATCACTCAGTTTGCATCTGTTATCCCAACTGATTAATCAGGGCATTATTTATACTGTCCGGGCAATATCAAATTGGGCTACGTAATTAACATGTATTTAAACTTAATTATCTATGACGTTTAGTGTATTCTTATTAATCTGTCATCTTAATTATGCGCTAAATTTTTTAGGTTAGGTTGTCAAAACATATTAATAATAGAAAATTCACATTCTGCAGGTTTTAGTATCAATGGTCATAACCTCAAAATTGAAAATAAATATATTAATTTACTTTATCGGGTATAATTTCCGAAAGGGTTGAATTGATTTTGACATGACATTTATTAACAGATTTAGAATTTCTTGGAATATTATCTAAATCATATATGTCGCTTTATAGTACCTACTATATGTCAGGTTATTATGTTTTCCTATAGAAGCTAACCAATAATAATATTTAACAGCGTCTAGATAATTGGTAAAAGGGTTATATGAATTTGACAGTATTGACATAATAGCTATTAAAAAAAACAAATAGCCATGATTCAGATAAAATACATAAGTCTCATAAAATAACAAAATTATTTTCATTATACAACGAAGTCAAGGGCATCAAGTAGTTTATAATAAACAAGATTAAAGATATTTATTCTCCTTTGTAGATGTTACTTTTAGTAGAAAATTTTCTTTTACATCTGATACCTACTAGAAACTGGTGCGCGCCTTATAGTTCGATAGTTTGCTTTGTCACTATCAATTGTTTTCCAATATACATACCTAATAGTAGCTGTGCTCGTAGCTTCGTCCGGGTTTAAGATACACATTTATTTATTTGGTTTTATTAATATTTGTTATAATAAATAGGTGAATTATTTCAAAATATATATTACAAAAATACGATCCATTACCAAATATCTACTTCTACACCGTAGTAGCGGCGAGTTATCGTAAAATGTATAAAATGGAATTACTAATATAAACAAATGACGCGCTATTTCAGTTTAGCTCAGTCATTCCGGGGGTTTGCCGGGGACAATAATAAATTCCAAGAACACCAAAACAATAATTATATTAGAAAATTTAATAGTGAAAATGTTTGTGATTTTAATTCTATCTAAAGAGAATTCAATTAACCAAGTTTATTCACCTTTTTATGAGTTTGTTACTCTTACAGAAGTATACAAAATAAATGTTATTAACATTTTACTATAGTTTATTATAAAAGCCGATGTCTCCTTATGCTTATCTCACAACTCGAAAGCCACTGGACCGATTTACATTATAATAAAATACTAAGTTCAAAACAAAAACCTACCCAATAATTGTATAGTTCACAAGAGCAGAGCCGCGAACTCAGTTATCTGTGAATATGAAAGAGCATTTATTATTAAATTCGGTTTTAATCATATTCTATTTATAAAATGAACTCGTTTTAAATGTGAATTCAGCTGGTTTTTCTTGACACCCGATTCAAAAGTAAGCACGATTTCAGTTTTTATTTTGTGTATACTTGTTAATATACGATTACCGGACTTGTTTTTATTTGCTGTTCGATTGCTCGATCTACGTGCGTATTATTGCGTCCAATCACTTACAAGGCGTCGCGTCGGTTGAATAAAACAAAAAGATTCGATGTTTTTTTTTTTTATCTGTCATGTATTCGTTACCTATGAGATATAATTGGAATAAATTTAAATTCAAGTTTTTTTTTTTATTTATAGCATAATAATTATTACATCAAAATTATTTATACACAAGTCGATACCCGCTCGCTTCGTTTGGCATTAAAAATAGCAAAAGGTCATTTGAATTCAAAAAATAAGTAACATAGAACGGTCTACAAAAAATAACACATCGAATGGTTATAATTCTACGCTAATAGGTAAGTTCAGTAGTTTGGTTGTGATCGAACCTCAAAGGAAATGTATTTTTATTGTACAAACTATCTATCAACTACGTTGGGATTTGTAAATTTGTAATTAGTTCTAAAATAATTAAACGTATATATGGACTTTATAAATCAGAATTGTGTTTAATCGTTTATAATAGGAATTACTACTATCTACATTTACAAAAGGAAAATAGTATTAATTTACTTTATCATCATTATAATTGCGCTTAAGGTCTATGTCAGACAGTGCAGTGCTTGGTGGCTGATTGGTGGCATCTCCTTTGGTGGCCGTATGAGCCAGTATTTAAGCGACATTGTCAACCGCAATAAGCACATAAAATGCGAAGTCGTGTCCATCGCAACCAATGTGATCGTTTTGCATAGTTCTTCTACACTCAAGACTGCAAAACCACATTTCATCGTGTGTGTTTTTACCCGTAATGCCTACATTTTCCACATTCGTTCCTAAGACTGAGAACTTATGTAATTGATTATAGGTATGTCACGCTTGATAGAGCTTTATAAGAAGTAACTTAGATTACTTTTGTTTTAGAAAAAATATTAAAGTTCTAAACAAATACTAAAGAAGGCTACACTAAAGAGGCATTGTAAAAATCCTACCTTTTCCTACACGCACCTTTATACTGAACAAAAATGTTATTGTTAAATTCCACGCGGGCAATAAATATATTGCTGTGGTTAAAATAATTTAACACAATGCTAAATGTAGCTAAATAGTGTGACACACTTGACTACGTTATAACGTTATACGTTATGTTACAAACTTTGACTACGCGGATAGCACAGTGGTTTAAGTGATTTTCTCGCAACTTTGGCAACATTGAGTAATGTAGATTGAAATCCCACATAGGTCTGATCCTCAAATAATTGCTTTAGACCTTATTGTTATTTGTGTGACTGAATCGTATTTTTATAAAAGTCCTCGCGACATAGTGCTTAATTAAATATTGGTGTGGACGTTACTTTGCATCTCCGTCTGGAATTGCTAAGCCACTCTTACTTCGGACTGCAACAGCAAACCTTAAACAAAAATAATTAGTAATTAACACGCGTCGCTGCACGACGGTTGACCGTGACGTTGGCGGTTGGTTGAACCTATCGGCGACAAACCATCCGCCAAAGTCGGGGTCAACCGTCGACCAACGACGCGTTTTAATCACGCAAAGTGACACCTTCATCAATTAAATATATAGATTGACCCTAGTGCAGGAGTTTTTAAAAATAAATAATAATATGCAAGTATTATCTCCGATTGTACCCTGTGATTGTTTGTATTAATATCAATTATTAATACAGGTAAAAATAAATGAATCGGATGATAATGGAATTAAAATATTACAAAATTTATTTACCAGACTGTTGGCAGTATGATATCAGATATGTCGTAAACATTCTTTTGTTTATAAACACGGATATTAGTTAAACTGCGTCACGACTCGAACCGACTTATATTGACGATGTGGTCAGAATACAAAACGAGATAACTCCGAGTTGATTTTATATTGCAAAAAATATCGTCGTCCCCTGTTTGAAATTGCGTTATATTGAAGTGTACTGAACGGTAAACCACACTCCCATGATTTTCTTTTTCAGATAGATTTCTATATAATTTTGTAGGCACAGATTTGATTACAAAACTTCGGAATTGATTTACCTTACAAATTTCAAGTATATCAAAATTCCTCTAGTCTTCTTACCGGGTTATAATCATTTTCCATGGTATTTGAGATTTAATTAATTAATTTGACTGAAATCATAGAAGTATCTTGTTATCTTGGCTATTATTATTATTATTAAGCTTTGTTATAAGAGTCAAGGAATAATAATTTTACAAAGGAGTACAAGAAAACACTACCAAACAAAATAAGGAATAGTTTCCGTAGAACATCAAACGGGTAAGTATTATGAGAATGGTGTACCGAATATAGTAAATAAACATATCAGCTATAATAATAAGTAAGGGAAAATATTTCTACATTTTTATATTTACTAATATCATAAAGCTCCAAAGATGGTTTGTCTTTTCCTTTGTTTGAACGTACTAACCTTTGGAACTATTAGTCAGCATTGGAAAACTATTTCTGGAGTTTATAGCTCACTAGCAGCTGCCCACGACTTCGTTTGCGTTTGTATATCTACAACCAATGGCACCATATATTATCTTAAACTAAAGGTTTATGTAGGATACGCTGGAACAGCTCCATACGGCCGGACTTCTCCTAATTTACTTGACACTTAGTGTCATATTTTGGCCAATTTTTACAACATCTTTGGCTTATGCGTTATTCTGATTTAAAAACTATAATTATTGCAATGTTTCTTTAAAATCCGGTGTTTAGTTTTTGTGTGGAATAGTAACTATCACCACCTATATTCACTTTTTTTTTTTATATATTATTTATAAGATTTTTTGAGGAAACCGGGGGTCCATCTTCCCATTGCACAGGTCCGGCGGATGGAGGAGATGGCCGAAGATGTGTACACGGTCATCTCCTGATTAAGACGGGGTCCGGCGACGCTGATTGACGCCAGACCAACCGCTGGGGCGACACGATGAATACTTAAGAGATCTCGTGTCGCCCCAACAAAAGCGGTGGACGTACACCGTGGGGTTTTAGTGAGTAGGAGTCTCACACTACGAACCCTTTCCCCCGGGAGGGTGGCGTGTCCATGATGGATTTCCCCACGAAAAAAAAAGGGGTTATGGTCGGGAAAGTCAAACGCGAATGAAACCGCGAGCCGTAATTAGTATCTAAAAATATTTATCTAACTTTTTATAACATAACAGCTTATTATGAGAACCTAATTTATACAATATGATCTTTTATCTTAAGTAAATTGGACATACTTTAATGCGCAGTTGTGGAAACCAGTTCAATTATCCAAGAGCTAAACGTCTCATTATGTATGATGTTCTTTTTGAAGTTATACTTCTTTCGGCGCATTAGGGGAAAATGATGAGAGTAAATTTTTACGTAGCGCGCGCACACCGTCACGAAAACCCTACACCCTGAAGTTAGCTATAGTCAACATTTTATTCAAAAACAGTATGTATGTATTAAATACCTTTTTTCTATTGTTAGTGTCGTTTTTTCTACAAACGTAGAATAAGGCGAAAGATAAAATTATTGTAAAAGGTTTTTATCTTGTTACGCCAAAGAAGTATAACTTTTAACGCGTGCACATAACTACACACTACTTTCTTTTTTATGTCATATGAAGTTCCTAACATGATCAGCGGTGATAAGCGTCATGTAGTTTGTGTCTCACTGGGCCCTTCAACGTGATTTTGTTCTGTTATTCCAGGTTAAATAGAATCCGCATTTTTTGTCTTCCACTCTCACATACCAACCGTTATCTTTACTAATATATTAATACTATAATAAAACTTATACTATTTTTAACATAACAATTTACAATCGCTTTCATACTCAAAAACACACTTTGAGTTAAATGGCTTCTATCTCTCTTTGCGAAACGCCCTAGCTTTGCTTTTACATAGCACTGAGACGAGAGGTCGCCGCTATTATTCCGGCACGTACCTAACTGATTTTTGTGTAGTAAGCACAATTGCTAATTGTACCTATGTTTGTGTTAAATAATCATATCCTTATTAATATTATAAATAATGTGAATTTGTTTATTTGTTAAACTTTGACATATTAACTACTTAACTGATCAGAATCAGAAGTAAAGAAAAGGACACAAAGATACTTTACATTCAGAAATAAAAAGAACTATTCTTGTGGTACAGGTTAAATATATATCACATAGAATGAATGAAAGAATAAACGGATCAGTGAATGAATGAATATTCAATTTAATTACTGCAGTTTTATGTAACTACTAGCGGCCCGCTCCAGCTTCGCACGGGTATAAAATATATAGCCTATGTCATTCACTGAAAAAATGATTAAAATCGATCCAGTAGTTTTGATTTATTTATTACCGCCCGTGGCCCGCACGCGTTAAATTTGGAGTAAAACAATTCCCCTTTCCCTATACCAGGATAAGGATCAATGCTGTATTGGTTAAAATCGCTTCGAAAATTAGCCATTATTTGTCGTAAAAAGTAAATGACAAAAAATATTATTGTGAGATATCTATAAGAGATAGACATATACCATCGCGGAGTTTTCTGTAGATCTTTTCAATATATACAGTACTTAGTACATTGTTTTGATAAATCTCGTAGGGTTCAGCCTGCGTTTGTTGCAATGTAAGCGGAAAAAATTTAATTATTCACGACATCACATTAGAAACCTCAGAAATAACAGTATTTATCCACTATTTATTGGATATTATTATACATATAAAACTTCCTCTTCAATCACTCTATCTATTAAAAAAAACCGCATCAAAATCCGTTGCGTAGTTTTAAAGATTTAAGCATACAAAGGGATATAGGGACAGAGAAAGCGACTTTGTTTTATACCATGTAGTGATTATCTTAATAGATGATTCACCAAAGGATTTTTACCACCATTTGTATATTCGAGATACGAGTGACGAGATCTACAGACAAAGAATATTTAAAATTTTGGTAACGTAAATTAATTAATTGCGCAATAAAATGTTATTTTATAGTCTGCAACAGAGCAACGAGTTTTGGCAGTTTTAATAGGGCCATTACTGAACGACATAAATATTATTCAAATGTAAAATATGTATTAAAACATTTCCGCGATAATTTTCCTAAACAATTATTTGACGATAGACGATGGGAGTAGATTAGATACTACGGTTGTTAAGAATATAGATTATCTTATATTGAATATTATTACACAGTTATTTATTTTTTACTCCTTTCTATGAACTTAGTACAGTGTGCGCTGGTGTTTTTTTTTCGAACTGACTACACTGTTGACCTGGCAAGGCCTCTACAGTTTCACCGGACTACTAAGGGGTACGCTTAAGGCACTCACCCGATTTTATACAGGGTGCGCTGATGTCTGTGACAGAGTTTCTAGCACGACTAGTACATAGAACAATGCGAGCTTAAATTGTTGCCGGCAGTGTCATTTTATTCATATAATATTAAATCTTACAAAAAAAGATATTGTGCAAGATTATTAGTGTTGGAAAGGTTCTTTCCAAAATCAAGAAAAACTTTAAGTCAAAATTTGATATACGGATACGTTGTAAAAATGCTTCATACACGCGTAGTAATTAAAAAAATATTGCCAATATGACTTGCGTATAAACAATCCACTAAATGTATTAGAAAAACTCCTTTACTTCTTTTCGACAGAAAGAAAGACAAGTTTGATTTTTCGCAACGAGTCTTAGCGTAAATTTCTAGATATAAATTTTCTACTGAATGCTATTCAATCAATAGTGATTATTTGCCATCTTTCATAAACACAACCAGTTAATTAATTGGAGTAAGAGAATAAAAATAGCATCAGCGTCTAAGAGGTCCGCTGCAGGGCCATAGGTTTCTTCCCGAAGGAATGTATGAGTATAATCACTACGCCAGCCCACAACGTATTAGTGATTTCAAATACCGAGAAATCCAAAATTCTATGTTTTCTCACATATGGTGGTACTAAAAACACATTTCTCGAATTCAGGTTTCCTCGCGATGTTTTCCGTCACAGGCAACCTATTGTGTTACCAATTAAAATTAGTAATTTTTTTTTATATATTATAGGGGGCAAACGAACAGGTGGGTCACCTGATGGTAAGTGATCACTGCCGTCTATAGACACTAGTAACACCAGGGGAGTCGCAAGTGCGTTGCCGGCCTTTTAAATATGTGGGCCTCCGGCGCTCTCAATGACCGAACGAAACGCAACAGTGCGGGCACTGTTACTTCACGTTGGTGTTCTGTGAGAGGGTGGTACTACCCCGGGCGAGCCGACCCATTCATGCTGAATCCAGTAATAGCTTCAGCGTAGCTCTACCACCTTTAATAATGTACGCGAATTCGGAAAAAAATCGTCAATACATGCTGTAGTTCGAACCCGCGGACATCGAATTTACATTCCATCGGGCACACCAATAGACCACTACCACTGTTTAATCTTCACGTAGTAATTTATTTTTTAACTACGATATGTAATAACCAATTTACTAAATTTAATAGACACATGCCCGTTTTCAGCAACCATTCCTTAACGAACCCTTAACTAAGGGCCATTTAAGATAAGTGATCCCCTAACATAACCCCTAACTCAAATTACTTTTCACCATTGTATCGGTCCCCTAGTTAAGGGGTACCTAAAATATACTGATAGAAACAACCGAACTTTTACCGATGAAGTAAAAAAATTATATTTATGAAGGTATACGACCAGCAATGATGAAATAGGTGATTACTTATGTGTTTTATGTTAAATTTCATAGTAAATACTGATAAAAGTACGTAGTAATATATTTTTAAACTACTATATGCAATAAGCAATTTACTAAATTTAATAGACTTTAATTCCTTTAGTTCTTCGTTCCAGAAAGAACGAAAAGTCCAGTTATCCTCAACGATTCTTAACGTAAATTGCTGGAATGAATTTTTTTAGGAAACTCTACTTAATAAAAAGCGATTATTTGCCATCCTTCAAAGGTATTGTTGTTTAATCAGCAGAAGTAAAAGAGTAAAATCTATTTATTAATTAACTGTATTATGTTTTGTTGACAGGGTTATTACCAGAAGCGTTGCGTACAAAGTGCGTGCGCTGCACTGAGAGGCAGAAGCGGACGGCTGTGAAGATAATTCGGAGGCTCAAGTATGAGTACCCGGAGGAGTGGGCGAAACTCTCATCCCGGTGGGATCCGACAGGCGATTTTACTCGCTACTTCGAGGAATTTCTCGCTAAAGAACATTTTAACACAATTCCCGGATCAGGTACGTATTCAAGGGAGGTCGATAGTGATCATCGAATTATCTAAATTCGACCGTAATGAGGGGTAAAAAAATTACAGAAAAAATCGATTGACAAACATATAAGAAAATAGTATTGGCCTACTTCATTGCATATTTATATGTAGACTAGTGATCGAAATTCGACCATAACTCAATTATTGATTATTCATATTTAAGTAAAAACAAAACTAAAAGCTCGATAATATCTCCTAAATAGAAAAAAAAGTTGAAAAACAAAATCATAGGTTTTATTCGTAAATATTATTACATTAAACTTCTAATATCATTGATTTTTTTTTTGTGCCGATAGTAATACAAGAATTTATTATTGAGATTATATAATAGTACATAGTACAATATTTACAATTAATTCAGTCTAATTATTTTATAATCATCTATTGGACGGACAGCTAAGGTCGCGGTTAAATAAGTGCATTTAATAAAAAAACGTTCGTAAATAGAGTGTTAGTCCTTATAGACCCGCACCTCCCCCGTGTCAGCAAAATAAACAAAGCTCTCGCTTCTTCTATGCTTACATAAGAACTGACATAATTCACATTTTACAAAATCGCTGAAAACTTTCTCCGAGAAAATAATAAAAAAAGTACGAAAAGTTAATAATTAAATATCGTTGACATAATGGCTATTATTAGGACCGCCGTTCCCTATGTCATCAAAAATAAACGAAGCCTAGAACCCCTGTCTCCCTTTTGTACGTACTCAGTACTTGAACGGTTTCAATAAAAAACCTGGTAATAACTGTTAAAGGTCTCTTCGTATGCTAGAGCGACTAACTGTAAGTGAAGAGACACTTGTCCAATAACGGACAGTAAATACGTAAAAACACTGTTTTTTTATAATATCTTTTACTCGACTACTTACTGCAAAAAAAATGTTGACTAGTTATTTATCTTAAGTTATATTAAAATACATTTTACCTCAACTACAATATAAAAACGCCATCTGTGTCAAATGTCATGCTTGAATACATCAGCTTATTATGATTTAATGAGAGGTCATCAGTCTTTGAACGTGCTCCGATACAACAAGCCAAATTGGCTTTTAGTTATCAATTTTGGTGTTGGCCATTAGTAATCATTAGCTGTCTGTGCCGTCAGATAATAAATGAACACTGAATATTGTATTAAAAAAAAGAGTACTAAATCATCATTGACTTTTAAAATTATAACCGTTATAAATACGATTAATAACGATAATAATAAAATAATTAAAGACACCAAGAATAATCTTAGTTCAAGATACATATATAATAGAACTCGAAACTTCGTACGCGTGGAGTTTAACAAAAAAAAATCTGTTCTGTGTAAACGTGCATCTAAGGCGCGCGCGTTCTGTACACAGCTTCTTTAGTTTATTATGTTTGCGGGGAGCCTTAAGTTTTCTAAAATAAAAGTAATCTAAAATACTACTTATAACATTTTTTTTTGTCGTTTTTTCCCAACTGACATAACCCTGTTAACCCTGAGGCCTCTACAGATTCACCGGACCACAAACTTATAATATCAGTTACCTGGCAATAAATGTTACGTCAAAATCGGTCCAACCGTTTCAACTTACTGTTACTTGCAAATTCGTACACGTAGAATTTAACAAAAAAAAATTTTTCAGTGTAAACGTGTATACGTGTATGTGGGGTGCGCGCGGTTCTGTACACTGCTTCTTTAGTTTATGATGTTTGCGCGAACCCCAAGTTTTTCTAAAATAAATGTAGGCTAAAATACTCCCTATAACATTTGTTATCTGGCAGTGAAATTCCCTTTAAAATCGGTCCAACCGTTTCGGCGATTAGCCGGAACAAATAAACAGATCGACGAAAATAAAAATAAATGTTTTTATTATAAGTGCCATATATACTTTAATTTACTTAAAAGCTTATTATTTTGACCTTACAAACAGACACTTGAATTTTATTAATTTGTATAGACAAACAGCATATCAAACAAGATTTATAAACAAAGGGTATATAGATAAGTTATAGAGGGTACATAAATATGTTAGATCATGACGAGAATGATAGTGATGCCTAGAAATTATTCCCACTCTGTACATCCGCTAAACATAATGAACTTCTGCGAACAATATGGACTTGAGTTATTTTAAACCTAACTAATATTATAAATGCAAATGCCAGTTTGTTTGCTTGTTACGCTTTCACGCCTAACCAACTCAACAGATTGTTATGAAATTTTGTATACACGTTACCGGAGGTATAAAAAAGGACATGGGATATCGTTTAACTAGAGAAAACGTACTGTCACCAAAGGATAGATCAAATCGATATTAAAACGAGCGAAGCCGTGGGATAAAGCAGTACAAATATATACTTCAACAACACATCAAGTAAAAATGTATATGTATATTTCGACTGAATTTCTTACCTAGGTCTGAACTTAGTCTTCTCGACAAATGGGTTGTTTTCCGAACCGTTGGTAGTATTTTGATGTTCTCGAGCAGCTTCTTAGAATATAATTGAATGAATTATTTTGATTTAGATAAAATTGATAGCTCTATCTTCCGACTTAATTTGATATTAACAAATGCCATTTTGCCACTTGACAACTGATTTATAAATATTTGTAAATTACACCAACAGCGCCTACAATCATCACTGTACCGGCGACTCCATTACAACCTGAATCTCCCTCACCCCCACAACCAGTGATGACATCGTCTGTACAGCCGACGAATGTGCCGCTACCAACTATGCCACTATCCACACCTCCAAGGCCCGTCATTCTTAATAGGTAAGGTATAATTACTACTATCCTATTAAAAAAAAAGTGTGTGTGTATTATGTACACGCGTGAGAAGTTATACTTCTTTAGCGTAACAAAATAAAATCTTTTCAAAAATTCTCTCTTTCTCCTTATTCTACGTTTGTAGAGAAAACACGAGACTAACAATAGAAAAAAGGTATTTAATACATACATACTTTCTTTGAATAAAATGTTGACTATAACTAACTTCAGGGTGTCGGTTTTTCGTGACGGTGTGTGCGCGCATTGTAAAAATTTACTCTCATCATTTTTCCCTAACGCGCCAAAAGAAGTATAACTTCGATAACATATTGCAAAATACTTACTTGTTTAAATCTTACAGTTTTTGCGTTAACATTTAATTAAATTGATAACTCCATTCGAGATATTCTTCGCTGTTAATTTTCCAATTAATAATAAATTCCCTAATGTAATCATTACTCTCGTATGTATATTTGTATTTTTTTTATGCCAAAGAGCAGCAAACAGGTAGACGGCCCATCTGATGTTAAATGGTTACCGTCGTATATGGACAATTGCACCACCAGGGGCAATTTTTACAAATTTAAATTTCGTTAAAATAATAAAGTGTAAGTAAGTAAATAGTAACAGATACTTGATTAACAGTACACAGATTATGTTATGCGTTACAACACTGTTGTTTATATTATCTATTTTTATCGCATGCCCGCATTATTCCGGTGAAACTGTAGAGGCCTTGCCAGGTCAACAGTGTAGTCAGTTCGAAAAAAAAAAACACTTGCTCGCATGTAGCATAATCGATACTACCCCAAATAATATTATGTATAGGGCTGTCAGCGATCAAATATTCTGGAAATTATTCGATTATAGAAATATTTTGTTTCAATTAAAAAATTACGCCATGAAATATCATTTCAAAGGTCACGCCATATTTGATCTCTAAAACCTTGTCATTACTTTTCCTAATACAATGTCATTTACCTTATAATTCAGATGTTTGGACCGCTCTGAACATAGCCGTAAGTTTGGGTTTTTCGCGTAGTGTTCTTAAGAATTTAAAACATAACAAAGTCAAAATATTATCATGGAATCTAAAATTGCCATTAGTTGATCCTTAAGTTGTCTCAATGTTATGCATATGATATATGATGCGTATTTTTACCTAAATTTGTATTCTACGCAATTATATTCAAAGCGGTCAAAAGATGAGCACGGACTGTAGGTTATGTCTGTTTTAAAAAATACACAGAGATTAATATATTAAATTTTGTAATCTGTAAAGATATCTATATTGATAATTATTGTAGTCTGTAAACTTACACGGATGATTATTCCTATGTCCTTAATTTGTTTTTTTTTATTCTACAGAGTAAAAAAATTCTAACTACTTTGGCCAGCAATCCCCTTTATTCAAGAATATTACTTCCATTGTCAAGTGGATAATTATAACAAAGTGCTTTGTAATGATTTTAGTGTTCCAATAAGGTGATTTTACGTTAGAACTTATTAGAGAATTTTTAGGAAATCCCAGAATTGATGATATCTATTACTATAAGCGATCCACTTGTACAAAATAATTAAGCTATATAATAATGCAATATGCCATAAAGATGACACATCACAGGATGATATAATGCATGATTATGAATAAAAAACTAAAAGCTACTACAAGATCGACTAAGATCTCGCCAAAATTTCCCAGAGTAAAAATTAATATAGTGTGTTGCTACATCGTTGTTATTTTTTTTTAATAGTAACTAATTGGAACTAACCAGAAAACCGTATGTGATGTTATTCCTATTTTTTTTTTCTGAGAAATCATCAAATGTTTCAAAAGTGAAATCAGAATAAAGTAAACAAAATCGCGATTGTTGGGCCCAACCGTTCATTTTTTCGGTTTTATTTTGGAGACCGTGAATATAAGATCAATGTATAATGTATTCTATCTCATTCTCTTACACGTTAAATCCTATAGTTGTCTCTTTTTAATGTCGTCTTTTCGTTTCAAATCACAATAGGGCTAAAGAAATTTTTATCTAAAAAATAACTCACTATTAATTTAGGTAAAATACTTAAATCGCAGTCACGAGCTATTTATTTATTATACGAGTATACAACTTAAATAACAATAAACTAAAGTCCATGCCACTCAGAAAAAAACATAACTTTCTGTCAGTGAATCAGTTTTCAGAACCAGATTAGAGGTGGTACAAGCAAATATTCTTTACTTCCTTATAATAACAGTATAGAATGTATAAATTAAGATATACGCTAACTTGTGACGCTGCATTGGATCTAACAGGTTAGGTATCGATTTTGTATGAAACTGGTGGATATATTGCGACTAAATATTACTTTGATACTCATGTTACAAGTGTAGTTAATTTTAAATTTTATAATAGAATGACTTATTGCTAGTTGAGACGTTTAATTATAATATATTGGTAGAAAAACTTTTGTTTTTTATAGTTTTAACAAAAACTACAATTTTTTTTTTTTTTTTTTTAATGTGTTCCCTTGATCCTCAGATATGATCCGAGTCTTTGTTATTGTAAGTGTCCTTTCTATACCCAGTGTATTTTTTGTGTTGCTTATTGTGTTACTTTATTAATGTGATAATGTATGTATGTTGAGCCTATCTATCACAAAGCGTCTCAAATCACATTTAATAATGCTTATAAAATATTCTATTATTTAGACAACAAATCGTGTATTTAGATAATAGGTAATCCTTTTAGAATTATACATACCTCATTAATTACATATATATATAAAAGATTTGTACATATTTATTATAATTTGAAACGGTCGTGATTTTAAACATAAAATTAGAAATAAACTTTGTAATAAAACGCTTGTAATAATTCAAAACGTGTGTAAAATAAACAAAGAATCGCTTAACCTTTGAACGGGGTCGTTAAAAATGGATGGAAGGTTAAATTTCCCAATTCATAAAATGTATAAGCACGCCGAAATTTATTATAACACTCTCTTTATGTTGGCCTCTATGCGTTGCTAAAAGGAATTACATATTCAAATGTCCGGTACGATTACGTATCGGAGGTCTTAACACTTAAACGGATGTTATGGCTCGAATGCATTAATTTTTTTTAGTATGCTTTTAGCTCCCACGTGTAAACACAAAATGTTATTTATTGTCAAGGTATGATCACCTTAATGGAGAATTTAAAACGATATGCAAAGCGACGCTCGGACCCGTAAAACTGACCAACTGTTGTTCAAATCTATTTCTAAATAATTTCAGGTTTGGAAATGACGGCGAATTAATGGTCGGGAGTTCGTCTTCTGCATCTGCAGGTCCTCGACCGATGGCAACGACTTCTCCTACGAGATCGGCCACAACCTCACGACCTAGGTAATTATCGAATTCTACTGTAAATAATTGTAAATTAGTGACTAACAACAATATTACAACAGTGTAGTTTGCTATAGAGCCTTAGTTCGCAAAGTGCCTCAGGTGGACCCCCAGGCGGCGGGGTCTACGTTGGCGTGACGAAAAAATGGGTGTTCACAATTCATAAGCGGGTATAAAAGAAATTGGGTATTTATGAGAAGCAATTGAGGGTCAACAATATTGGCTTTCCATGAATAGACCAATTCTACATAGAAATACTATATACTTAAATAATATTTCCTTCTAATAGAAAGACATATCTATCTACAACAATGAAAAAAAACATATATCTAAAGCTGAGAAATTTGCAAAAAAATAATATCAAGACGCGGGGGGGGGGGGGCGTCTACAGATACCGAAAAAATGGGAAGTGATCTACGAGACGAAAATTGTTTGGGGACCCCTGCTATAGATTAATGCTTTGAAACATCGTTGTGTATATTATATTTATTTTCGCAATACCTCTATATGTTGATGTATATATAAATATATAGAAGGCGTAGAACTTCAGCTTGTTTCGAATACTACGACCACTTTATTTCTATCACTAAATACTACTGATATTACAGATTAATAAATCTGAAAAATTATCAAGTCATTAATTAATTAGAGGTCATCCATTAATAGCATGTGATTATTATTTTTCTATACACTACAAATTATAACGTATTACACAATCTCACCTGATGTTAAATTTAGAGAGTACTGCCTCTCAAGTGCAGCTGCTGGAACATACCTATAGTGTCTGGTGTCAGCTTTTCAACCTAAGGGTTAGCTAGCCAGGCGGGCTTAGAGAAAGCCCCACCATCATGATATGGTTTCATTACGATGTTTTCTTACACTGAAAGATCAGGTTAATTCACAATGATTCCAATTTACGCTGTTCGACGCGGTTTCCGAACATGCTAATCACTTGCTCTACATCGCTTCAAAAGGTTTTCAAAATGTTTTTTTTTATTTGCCCTCTCTAGTAATATTTAATAATAAGGCTTAATCTCGTTAACGTGAATTGAATTATGTAATTTGTATAATAATAAAATTGACTTAATATCGTAAATTTATTTGTTTTAAAGAGACATAATGAGATAGTGTTGGAACGCTAGACGCCATTTTGAAATCAGATAATTAATCAATGCCCCTTATTGACTTGGAACAGGACTGAATGTCTGTTCTGCATGTCTACTATATGTTTCAACTATCTAATATATTCATACGACTAATAATTTCGTTCCATTAGATTCATTTAATTGTCATGAAACATATGCATTTATTTATGTACCATGGCACAGACTGCATAAACTTTACAATCAAATATATCAATTTCCTATTTGGCTTCTCGGAATTTTTCAATTAGAAAAAAAAACAAGAACTAATCCTAATTAATACACAAACCGTTTTATTTTGATTTCATTGTAAACACCTATACTTGGAAACTTGTTTTAATCTATCTCGCAAAAAAAACCCAAAAACATATAAGTGTTGTTGTTGGAAGACAATTTGTTTAAATGCCAAGGCTTTATGTGGAGTTACTGATGTTTTCATGTTTATTGCAAATAAATACAGATGAGTATGGAATTAAATGATTTTTGTCAATGTTTTTAGAAACCTAATTCATAAACGCTAAAGATTTACATGGTTTTAAATTATTTTTCACTGGTTCCTTGAACTGCCTTCGGTAATAGAAGTAACGGCCAAGAGTTACAAGCAAATAACATCCATTTGTAGGTGGTAGAGCTACGCTGAAGCTATTACTGGTTTCAGCATGAATGGGTCGGCTCGCCCGGGGTAGTACCACCCTCTCACAGAAAACCGACGTGAAGTAACAGTGCTTGCACTGTTGCGTTTCGTTCGGTCAGTGAGAGCGCCGGAGGCCCACATATTTAAAAGGCCGGCAACGCACATGCGACTCCCCTGGTGTTGCTAGTGTCTATGGACGGCGGTGATCACTTACCATCAGGTGACCCACCTGTTAGTTTGCCCCCTATAATATAAAAAAAAAACGAAAATATTGGCAGTAGCGACGGTATTTTGATCAACAGATACCAATATAACGTTCATTACATCATTGGGTATACTTTTTCTACCCGAAAGCGAGACACACATGATTAGTTTAATGAGGTAGTTGGAATCGAATAAAAATGTGTTCTATACTTACAGTTACCAATCATACTTTATGGTAACGAATTCTGCTTTATTTTTGACAGATATACTTTATACTTTTACTTACAGTATACAAAAATACAATATTTTCTGTATTTCTTATTTAGTCTCTATGGCCACGACCTCCGTTTTCGGCGAGTGTTTATTATTCGTGTCCGATTTACTTAATTAAAAAAGAATTATTCATTTATTTGAATCTATATATGTAGTTCAATATTTAAAAAGTTATTATTATTAAGCTTTCAAAGACAACGAAATTGGTAGCGTGTCCTAAAAGCACAAAAAAGTGTGTATTTGAGGAAACAAAAACTCAATACTAAAAATTCTTTTTTTTTCTTATACGTTATACATTAATTTTTTTTGGGAAAAAAAAAATTGGCAACGCTAGCTATACAACTAACTGTTCTAGTTACTTCCTTAGAACAATATAGAAAAAAAATAGTACATCGATATACAACGATAGACAAAAACTTGTGCCGTTACGTAGGTAATAATTAATAGTTTTCAACTGGGCTTTTCCTATTCAGATATAATCGTATTCATTTTATAGTGCATAATTATATACCGAAGTCAAGGCAGTTCCATCTACACTTATTATAACAACCGTCCGCGGCTTCGATATATAAAATTTAATAGCAATAAAAATAACCTAAACCATTTACTGGTAATCCAGCTTTTAATCAATGAAAAAAGTTTTATTATCATACCAAGTAGTAGTTCTAGAGAATAACTCCTACAAACATGTTCATAAATTTAACTCCTCTGCTAGAAACAGCCGGCGGCTCCGTATGCGTTGGACATCACTACATAGTATAAAACAAAGTCGCTTTCTCTGTCCCTATATCCCTATGTATGCTTAAATCTTTAAAACTACGCAACGGATTTTGATGCGGTTTTTTTGAAATAGATAGAGTGATTGAAGAGGAAGGTTTATATGTATAATGACATAAATTAAATAGTGGAGAAATACTGTTATTTTTGAGGTTATTCCAAATTCAACGCGTGCGGGCCACGGGCAGTAATGAATATCTCAAAACTACTGGATCGATTTTAATCATTTTTTTAGTGAATGACATAGGCTATATATTTTATACGCGTGCGAAGCCGGAGCGGGCCGCTAGTTTTGTATAAAATGTAAAAATATCACATAACCTTTATCACTAAAAGATAATGTATTATGTAATTATTCATAGTATATATTATTAGGTAATAATAATAATATACCTGACTATAATGTAACGAGCTTAGTTCTTTATAAACGGTGTAGATATAAATGTACTACACCGAACAACGTTCTAAAATAATCGAATTCATATTATTATAAATACCAAAGAGCATTTTGCTTGAATGTCAGTCATTCAGTCACACAAGAACAGGTTAATAATGTAGGTATGTAATAAAATTTCACATAGAAGTTGATTACGTTGTAAAGTATAGTGTATGTAATTTTTTATCAATTATTACTAATGCTCACTTTGCGTATAGTAAAGCGAACGGATTATCCCAGTTTTTTTTACGCGACGCAAACTCGACGTTCGCACGCTTTTGGAGCACTACTTTTATTCGCTTTATTGTATTAACAATAGCGTTATTTCACAATTCGCAGCCAATTTAGGAGCTATTGTTCAGTGGCTACCGCGGCGACGATCGGCGTAGGTTCGAATAATCGGTAGGGTTTTTTCTAAGCCCATCTTGCTAACTACCATTCTCAAGTTCAAAATCTGTCGCGAAACACCTATAGGTGTGTTCTAGCAACTGCATCGAGTGAATTCCTCTCTAGGTTTACGTGTTTATCATCCTGGACAACATCGTCAATTAACATCAGATGTGATTGTGGTAGCGGTTGAATCTAAATTACGTCGAATTACATTAAATATACATTTTTTTTTCAGTTCTACGTCGTCATCGGGAGCGGCGTCGAACGCGTTCCCGACGCGTTTCCCAATTCGTCCGACGACGTCGTCGGAACTGTCTCCCCCTTACTCTACAGCGATCACGCTCATCGACCAGATCGGATATAAAATAATACGAACGACTGAACTCGTTACCGACTTATTAAAGAACACAGTGAGGGCTGTCGTCGGACGGTAGTGTACATGAGGCATGTAAAGCGCTGGTCTTGTTGCAAGCGAGTGTGGTTTTTGTAAGTCAAAGAAAATGCTAAAGTATATGTCTATTTGCGTATCACATTGCAATACTAGACTTTAGAAACGTATTACTTCTCCGAAGTCTTCTTCAATCAACGGCGTAATTAAAGAGTTTTAGAGGTAACACTCGTTTAGTCGTGAAAAAAAATAAAATAATAGACTAAACCGGAAGACCCACATATTTTAGCTGTCTTCATACATAAAGCGATAAAAAATTTGGTCGTCCAGCATTCACCAGAAAGTTATTCCCCTGTTTCACTTTTGCGGCTCCAGATATCATATATGCTAGATGCGCCACTGGCTTCAGTACAGTATAACAAAAAGTGAACTGTTAATGTCCAAACCTTTTTTGTTTATTGTGAAAATTTTTAGATTTACATATGTAAAGTTAGACTACTTTAAAAGTTGATGTTGAATTTAGTTTAAGAAAATTGACTTTTGACAAAGAATTTTTGAATATCCTAACTAATATTTAAATGTGAATGTGAGTTTGTTAGTTTGTTACGCTTATACACTTTAACTACTCAACCGATCTTCAAGAGATTTTGCATACACGTAATCAGGAGTACAAAAAAGGAGATACGGTACATTAATTTAGAAAAAAGTACTATTTTCCGAGAGATAGGTCAAATCTAGAAAGCGTATAATATGCTTCTGGAAGAATCAAAGTTTAACTTAAAATTTAGTTTGCTAAAAGTTAAAAGAAAACCCGCTACTAACAGATGACAACGGTGATTTGCCATCTAAAATCTGATGATGATATCGACCAAATAAAGAAAAAAAAAGATCGAAGCAAATTGATTTTAAAAGATACGAGCGGGCTACGACTGAAGTCATTGCGATTTCACGGTTCTAGTCGGACCAGCGCCGTAATGAAGTGCAATTTATATACGTAAGGTTAAGAAGCATTACATTGTGATTTTTATAAGTTCGTGGCTGAGTACCGCTGACCTTCGTGAATTCCGGTATCTTGTATAATTCAACGGAGATTATTAGATTAATTTAGTTAATATTCGTTTTGAAGTGTAAACTTAATAATATGAACTTAAGATACTAATTCATGTTGCCTAAACAAATCGGGTGAGTGCTTTAAACGCTCCCCTTGATAGTCCGGTGAAACTGTAGCGGCCTTAACAAGCCAAGAGTGTAGTGAGTTCGAAAAAAAATGTATAGTTGATGTTTTTCAATTTACATATTTCGTAGTATGTTGAAATATTTATTGTTAAAATGCATATAATATAAAGTACAAGTATATACATAAATGGACAATTTAACTAGTGTATATAATGTATAACTAATAGTTGTAGTTTAAAAAAATAAAAGGATTAAGAACAAACGAACCTTTGTAAAAAGTTGGTTTTTAAGACTTCAAAACAAAAGGAGGTTGTTATGTTCGGCTGTATGTATTTATGTATATATAACGGCGGCAGCGATGGCTGAGTGATACGAATCTTTATTCACGCCATTCAGTGATACTGGATTCATTTTTAGGCAGCAGAAAAATAATATGTCGATGTGAAACAAAATAACCTCACTTTTATTAGGTACTTTTTACTCTGGTTCAAATTGAAAATTTTCAATCGTGGCTAACCGACAGTTTCGTTTTGGAGACGTGTATCGGTTGACATTCCAACATCTTCTGAGTTTCGCACAATTCCCACTCTCCAAATCGACTACGTCCACGTGCCGCCATTACAATCCGTCTTGACGTCACGGTGTTGCCCGTACTACATTAATCCAATGCGCAACTTATTCCCAAAAGATATCGTATTCTGCGACATATATTTTAATGATTATTTTATTATATGAATTGATTATAATCTGAGGTAGTTCCATTTAAATATAAAGAAAATATTGTACTCCTAAGGGAGGAAAATAACGGTTATTTCATATTCACCCTCTTGTCGTCTACAGTATGCTCACCGATACTTTCGTGGGATTTAAACCGATTTTAATTATTTATTAATTTTACATATACTTTATTTATCTCAGATATAATCAAGGTATGTACATAAATAAATTCTATTCGTACACAATTTGTCATATAGGTACTGGATATACCATAAAGAATTTTTAATGATTTTTATTTCAATTGTCTGTTATTTATGTTTTTCGAATCATGATAGTGTCAGTAAAGCTTATATCCTCATCTTTTTGGTAATCTTTCTATACTTAGTCAAGGAGATCGAAATTAATTGCATAATTATTGTTTATTTAAGTAAAAAAAAACTAAACTATACCTGGTCATTATAATTAAAGAGAAATATTAAATTTAAGTGTTAGTTTTAAGAAATAAGTACTCCTTTTTATTGACAATTATTATGTAAGTGTTAAATTATTTGTATTTTATTCTATGATAACGATTAGCGATGTTAAGATTTTTTTATATATTCTGTCTATCACAGTAACTACGTCCGTAGTGTAATTTAATAAATGCTTATAAAAATGCCCTTTGTTTCTTATTTCAAATTTTTCTTTACCGTAGCCATAGCAAAAAAGTTTTTATTACAAGGTTGACATTAATATCCATTAGGCTATTAATTTTAAATTTATTTATTTATTTTACAAGGCACACATTACAGATAATAAGTATACATTTTTACAGTTATTATTGATAGTTTTTTTAGTGTGCTATATTATCCAAATTTATATGCAATAATAATTATCATAAAGAACAGATTAATAACTAATTTAGTTACAAATAGATGCTAACGTGACTTATTTTTTTATCTGTTTATAATACTTCACAGATAAACTATTCAACTGTAGTGTTTGGCGGGATCTCAGTCTGTCGTGTAGTGGAATTTATATTTGATTCATAATCTTTTATTAATTGACACTATATTTGTAATACGGGTAGTATTTTATATAATATCGTTCGGTTATTGTGCACAAGTGTAGTCAATGGGGTATACCACAAAAGCTCCATGGAAGGTTTTTACAAGGGCCACCATCTTGTTAAAAGGCTCCAACCCAAGTGCAACAATTTGGAATTATATCTATTGACACGGTGTCCGAACAAGATCAACTCAGACATCATCGCTTCAAAATTCCTTTTCTATTCGGCGCATACGTACTATATTGCATGTCCCACTTTTGAACGGCAAGCAAACACATCGCTGTACGCGTAGTGCTTTAAAAATCGTAGTTACTTAAAACTATAATAACTTTGTGTTAAATAGGGATATTGTGGTATTTTTTGGATAAGGACCATGTGTCTTGGCAATAAAAGTTAAAAAAAGTCTAAATCTATTTAAGAGTTTTTTTTAATGATGCGCGCACAACAGACCTCTATTTTTATGTTTATATAATATACTGGACTTTTAAAATCACAGTACAATCACGTTCGAACGGCTTGATAAAGATTAATGCAATCGGTAAGAAAACGTTTGGGAGAGCCTCCGGCTCCCAGGGAGATAGAGGTAAGGCGTAAGGAAGGGAGGGTGGTTGCAATAGAGCGGTGGCGGCAGGATCTGGCGGACGCGCGGTATGGGCGATATACGGTGGACGCCGTCCGCCCGGTCCTGCCGCAGTGGCTTGATAGGGAGTGGGGCTCCCTGACGTTCCGACTGGTGCAGGTGCTGACCAGCCATGGCTGTTTCGGCTGGTACCTGCACCAGATCGCTCGCAGGGAGCCGACCGCCGCATGTCACGAGTGCGGCGCTGAGGAGGACACCGCGCAGCATACTCTGGCTGAGTGTGCTGCGTGGGAGGTGCAGCGCCGCACTCTGGCTGCGGCGGTGGGAGAAAATCTGTCGCTGCCGAGTGTGGCTGCGGCCATGCTCGGCAGCGAAGACGCCTGGACGGCGATGGCCTCCTTCTGCGATTAGGTTATCTCGCAGAAGGAGGCAGCGGAGAGGGCCCGAGAGGCGGACCCTCTCAGTGGCCGTCTTCGCCAAAGAAGGGCCGGTGGAAGAAGGCGGCGATTTGCCCGCCTCCTTCCACCTCCGTAGCCGGATCTGAGGGGATGGGCCGGGGGGCCCCATCTCCTCATTGCACAGGTTCGGCGGACGAGGGGAGGTAGCTGGTCGTGTACCCAGTGTACCTCCCTATAAGGACGGAGCCCGGCGGCCATCTTTCGCCGGGCTGACCGCTGGGGGCGGCATGGTGATAGCTCAGCACGGTCCCATGCCGCCCGAACTTAAAGCGGTGGCCGGTTCACCGTGGGGTTTTAGTCCGTGCGAGTCGGACATAACCCATTCTCTCCCCCGGGAGGATGGGTATCCATAATGGATTTCCCCACATTAATAAAAAAAAAAAAAAATTTGGACTTGAGTTACTTAAATTGTGAAATAGAACGACGGAAGCCGACGGTTTAAATGTAGTATTATATAAAAAAAGTAATACGCCTAATAATAATTATTAGCATATACTTAACCACTTCACTGTGCAAAACCATAAAGGTTTATGTTCCATACAAACGAATATAGACCTCATGAGGCACTTAAAAAATTTGCCGACTGGTTAATTTAAAAAAATCTTGATATATTACGGGCTCTGCTAATTTTACTATATAGCTGATTGCTTGTCTGCTTCGTTGGGTGATGAATATATATTCCCAAGCCTTATTTCACGATATAATCTACCAATATACCAAATTTCATCAGAATTCATCCATCGTAGGACACGGTTGATGAACAAACTTGCAAAAAACTATATACAAAATAATGAGTGAAAAGGTAATATTAACTTATTATTTGAATTATGATTGACACTAGGTAGAAAGAAGACCAAAACTTCCTGAACTTCAATTATATCAATACGTCAATATTTTTGAAGATGTCCCTACTATCTTCTGTCTCACTCACTCACTCACTTTTGCATATGCAGATTATTTAACCCAATTTTTTCGCTTGTACGTACGATTTTGCAAACATTTTCTTTTATACAATTCTTGTCCTGACAGATACAACAACAAACAGTGGCCAAATAGGTGCAGCAGTTCTGAAGTGATTCTCTTTCGTACATTCGCAAGTCATTTTTATTTGTGTAGATTGTAAATGTTTTCTGAAGAAAGTTAAAATAATTGTTATTTTTATAAAATATTTGTAGCTTTGTTTTGTTTGTGGTCACTCGTACATACTCTATAGCTACAACATTTGTTGCTTAAACGTTGTAACTATTTACCTTCATTATGAATTTTACATTACACAACACAAAATATTATTAACAATATCATTGCCCAAAAATGCTAAACTATCGAAATAATTTTATTTATAACAAAAAAACGACAAATTTAATTCAAAAATTCTTTATATACACAGCAAAATGTTTATTTATAATACATGTTTATGTCATTAAAAAAGGTTACAAGCATAATCGTAATTTATAAGAATTGCGTCGAGAGGCGAACTAGGCGCCTAGCCACCATTTCTGTAAACGTAATCCGCAGCGGCAAAAGGCTGAGGTGCCGCGTATTCATATGCATTAGCGTCATAAGCTTCTGGGTTCGCGTAAGAGTAGGCCGCTGCTGAAGCGATGGCCAGGATCGCTGACATTATCACCATTACGTACTTAACCTGAAATGGAAAACAATAACAATCTAAACAACTATTTTATATGTATATGTTAAATGACAATCTAGACTAAAAACAAGCTATACATAAAGGGAGATTAGCACTCAAGTACAGTTGCCGGAACACAACTATAGATACTTGACAACTGATTTTCAACGTGAGGGTTGTAGCTAGCTAGGCGAGCATTATGAAAATCCCTATAACCACATTCCGTCGCGATGGTTACCCTCTCCCAAAGTTCCGGCTGATTGCAAGGATTCGAAGCTACGTCGATTAACGTGGCATCCGAACTCGCTATCACTAATTCTTTTTTGCAATGGTGATTTGTTGGGTTGAAATTGTAAAATTCGCTTCATTTTTTAAAGAAAAACTATAATAATTCACAGAATGTTGGTTGTCAACTATCTCATTTTGTACATATGTAGTCATTTACCTTTGAAGTGCAACTTCTTAAGGGAGGGCTTGAAATTCTGATTTACAACCTTTTTGTGTGACAAACAGTGATGTGGGTAATCACTGTGTTGCATATAGTACTGAAAACATCGAGCGCGGACAGTACTTGGACGGGTGACCGCCTGGGAACACCGCTTGTCTTGTCGTACTTTTTATTAAAAAAAATCACTTATTTCATGTGGTCATGCGCATACACACAATTTTTATATGTTCGTATTCAACATTCATGGTAATGGCTGCATGTTACTTAATAATAGCTAGGTTTAAAGTCCAGCACTAGTATTTAAGTTGACAAAAACAGAGACTTAATATTTGCATATGTAAAAAATTCTCTCAATTATTTTAAATGTCACTGCAATTTTCGACTTATGGGCAAGTCAATTAATTCTGACTTACGAACTAAATCGTCTGGTGTTTACCCTGGCTTTTCTCGCAGACGGCTACACCGTTTTTTATAAGACTTTTCTTAAGAGTACTGCCTAGATTACATATGACTACGCTTTTACATAAAATACACCCCACAATTAACCTAAATAATATACGTTGTTCCCAAGGAACACCACCAAAGACAACCGTTTCCACGACCAGATGTTTCCGTGGTATATTATTATCTAAACTAGAGGTAAACATTCTAGAGGTACCCTATCTTAATCGTTTTCTCCATTAAAAAAAAACCCTTTGGTATACCCAAGGTATACCATATAGGGATACATATAAATACATATATATATTTGTACTATAGAGGACATGAAGGAATTAAGTAGGAAAGCGGACTCTAGCACCAAGCCGGGAAAGTGCTAGATAGAAGAAGTACTCGCCAATAGATGGCGTTGCAGCCCATCAACTTCTATCATCATCACTATGAATATTACTGTGTGTTAATATATGAACACCGAGATTATTTACACAATATATATTGCCCTATAAATCAAGTATTTAAAACAAATAATAATTATTTATATTGCATTTGTATAGTATTAAAAAAAAAGTTTAAATACAAAATAACAATTCTACTTACAAACTCCATTGTTGCTGTTCTTGCAAATTTGTGATTAAAGTGCATACAAATTCAGCTTATATACACATTCTCTTGACCCAAAAAGCCGGAAAAATGTATTGCATTTCCAAGTTCAAAAAAACAGCATTAGTTATTAAAAAAAATACATATGCAACGAGCCGTGCAATAACACTAACTCGTCCCACCGGCTTCGCCCGCCTAATATCACTATTGATCTAGTCTCACAATTATATGTTCGTTGATTCGTTAATATAATTTATAATAGGTAATTTATTAGGTATAGCAATATTATACTATAAGCGTAGCTATTTTCACGTTTTATTTTCGGCGATTGTCAAATTTTGTGAACTATTTTAATAAATTGTAGTCATATGTTAACCCAGATATTACTATAAAAAAGCTTCATAAATGTCTTGTAAATAACAGAAACAGCCGTTTCGGAGAATAGCATGAATTAATTGACAGCCCCATTAGTTGCAAGTGAGACTTGGACTAATGATTAAAATAAACAAGATGAGAAAAAAAAATCTATTAAGTTCCTTGTTCTTATCAACTTAAATACCAGTGTCGTAACTGACAAAGCAGTCAAAGACATAACTATACGATATACCTATACTTCAACTGTATCCCCTTTATTCATAAATGGATTTAAAAATATATGTAGATGATGCATCCACCAGACAGATAATTCTTTGAAGGTCACAATTCCAATTTGTAATGTTTAGTTAATATTTTGAAATATACTAAATTAATTAACAAATAATTAAGTTTTTTAATTTCTTAATCTCCAACTTTACATTGTTATGATTAAAATAATAGAGCAAAAGGTATGTAATCAGGATAAGTCAGGGGTTCCCAAAGTGTAAGTTATAAAAATGTAAGTAAGCGACACCTCCGCGCGGCTCCGTGCACCACGCCGCCGTCTTATCTTCCCCTCGTGGGAAACTAAGTTAATTACGTTTTCGGAAAGTATACAAATCATATAACTATATAAATCAAAACTTATAGTATGTATTTCGGTTACGTTCAAATCATAACGTTTATCTCGCTACACTTTAAGAACTCCTCACACTGTTTTCTCTTCGCAAAAAAAACGATATTATTTTACTTTACAAAAAATGGCGAAATAAGGAGCAAAGTCAAACAGAAGTACAGGTTTTGTATTAAATATATACTTCACTGAGCTTGAAATTGTGAGATTTATCTAAAAGGATATTTATTTCTGTGCCACGATTAATGTTATTGTGTAGATGATATCTGGTTAAGGATCCGGGCGCTGTAATAAAATACTAAAAACTGTAAGTGTATCGTGAATTAAAAGAGTTTGAGAATCTTTGGAAAAAAAATGAACAGACCAATTACTGTAGTTGGTTACAAAATTCGAACTAAAATGTTAAAATTATATTCTTACAGCGCTCACTCGTTCTAACGCTTCGTAGAAATAAATAAGTTTTAGTTTAAGAATAAACCTAATTTTTTCGCTACCATGATGCAGTTACATTATGTTTAAAAATTTAAAAATTATTAAAATGTATTTTATTAAAATTTCGTTGAACGAAAGTATCGTGATCAAATCCTAGCATCGTTATACGACAGGTTTTCATGATCTGTACCACCCATAAGATAAAAATATGTCGTCAAGCATGTGTGGGCGTATTCGGACAGGTGTACTTGAACGAGAGTCCTCTATAGGCTTATTTTTCTTTTTTAATACTTAGGGAAATGCTACATGGACACACCACCCTCCCAAAGGAAAGGGTGAGTAATATCAGCCCATTACCGACTAAACTCGACCCTTTATGAGCATCCTAACTAAAATTATAAATGCGAATATGGCTTTGTTTATTACTCTTTCACCCCTAACTTAGTTAAGTGATAGTAACGAAATTTTGCGTACACGTTATCGCGGATATAAACAATGACGTAGATAAGTTTTATCCAGTAAAAAAGTACTGTTCCCTAAAGATATTACAAATTTACATTAACGCGAGCGAAGCCACGAACACAAACCAATGCGTAATAATTATACTTATTCATAATCGGTGTCTTTAGGTATGTCTGCCAATTCCTCTGCCTCTACGTCTAACCCTATAACTAATGATCTTAAAAATTATGTAACTTTTACATCTGTTATCACAATTAGCAATGGCAACAGAAATTTATTTTGATTAATTACATTTAGAGTTATACTTTTTAACTTAAGAAATAACGCTTCTTCGTGGGTTTGTACAGAACCACACTTTTAGCTGATTGTCAAATGTCGAAAGTAATTTCTAGGTTTTTAATATATGTTATAAATAAAGGGTATAATATACATTTACCAACACTAAGGGTCTTGATGGTACGCGTCATAATAAGAAAGGAAAAACCTCATACTTATTGTATTAAATTATGGATTCATGGTAATCTGAATTCGGGGAAATACTTTTAACCTTTTCCGATGAGATCAATACTAAGTCGTTTCCGGTAGATGACGTACATTATAACGTCACAAAGTATGCAACATTTCAAAAATAATTTGAACATTTATAGACGAATAGGTTAAAGGATCTTAAATAAAGGGACAGGTAAAAATAAATTAATAACATATTTAGGAACCACTTAAATATTTTGAGAAATTATAAAGCTATATTTCAATATTATTATCTTAACGATTTCACAGAATGTAATTAATGTTTTAGGTTATGTAATATTTATGTACCTATGATTTTTACGATTCAAAATGCACATTGTTTCCCTTGCCGTCTTTTCTTAAGAGCCAACTAATGAACTGTGTACTAACGAATACATTTCTTTCTTTTTTTTTTCATGGCTGGAGTCCTCTTCGAAGACTATTGCTATATATATTATACTGCCATGTTCACGTACTAAATTTGTCACTTCTGCTTTACGCGATTTTCTCCTTATGAAAATATGTTCCAGGTTTTTTGTAATGACTAATTACCAATTCTGGAGTAAGTGTCTTGTGATAATTTCGATGTTCTTAATATTCTAACAAGATGGTGGTTTTCTTGTTAGAACTTTCCATGGAGGTTATGTGACATTTCAGAATCCATGCTCTGTGGTGTTATTACACATCCATTTCACTTCTGCACAATAACCGAATATTACGTAAGACACCGCTAATATTACAAAATAGAGGTTCGAATAACACAAGATTATGAATAAAATATAAAATCTACTACATGACACACAAAGATCCCGCCAAAAACTACGTCAATCTGTCAATGCAGACGATATTTTTGAAGATCTTCCTAATGTCTTCTGTCTCACTTACTCGCTTTTCATATGGAGGTTTTATAACCCATTTTTTTACTTTTCCATACAATTTTTCAAACACTTTCTTTCATATAAACCTTGTTCTGACAATTTCATACGCAACAAAAAAATAAGAAGTAAATAAGTATTGCCGTTCGAAAGTGATGCGCTTTTCTTTTATTGTCGATTGGTTTTTATATAACTCTTATAAATATTAACTTTAAAAAAAAAAATATAATTGGTTTGTAACGGTTATTATATACTTATTTTACATGCACTTGTATTTAATTCTATAAAAATTTAAGACAAAGTTGTGCATATAGGGTAACCTACATTGTAAAACAAAAAATATATCGTGCTCGTGTGTCGTGACTAAATACCGAGCTAAAAAATACAGATATTAATATTCTTTTGCAACTTTTTGTAGGTACTTTGACGATTTTATACAATCTCCAATAAATTATAGCATTCCACCAATTTATATGTAAAGTAAGCTTAAAAGCAACGTCGTCTATTCAAATATTGAGGCGTAGGTTTTGCTCGCAGCATCGCTCGCGTTATTGTAGACTTGACTTATCCCTCAGGAACAGTACTTTTTCTGAATGAAAGATATATCGTGTAAGTAAAATTTCAAATAAAGCCGTGATAGCGTAATAAACAAATATACCATTGCATTTACAATAATAATAAGATCCTGATAGTGACCGTCTTCGTACTCGCTTAAATATTTATCAATTTTTTTTTTCGTACTGACATACACTGTTGGACTACAATATTTATCAAAGTAAAAATTCTTAGATACATATACCTGATCTGGAAACACTCGAGGTTAGTCGTTATGACTGGATTTAGACAGTGTGTACGGTAGTTTCATTCCAATCTGTTACAAGTACTCTACCACCGGTGCTGTTACTGAACGTGGTATATGCAGATCGGTGTTGCATCCAAGGCACTTGTGAACACATTCGTGTTCCTAATCGAATGAAATGGTTGCGAACATGTTCACAGACAGAGTGTCGTTCTAAGTCCTCATGTTATAACTACCATTTCTTTTCAGGCCAGATATTGTGACATTGTGATAGACTACAGAGCATATTTGCTTACCTCTTTATTATCTCAAATCACACGAAATACGAATAATAAGCGCTAAGTACTACTAAGCAAATTTTTAAAGAATTTCTCATTCGGTGAATTCCTTAGATGTTGTAAATCACAAATGACTTAGGTTGTTGTATTCTATTGAAGTTTTTCACGTTGGAGTGAGTACTACATAAAATTAAAATAAAACATTACATTACATTACATAAAATCTTAAAACTTTTATATTTCGCACTCTATAACTCGAGTGCCCATTACATTTTAAGTAGATGGAACGTGAACAAGCTCCTTGTTAGAAAATACAGTAATATTTGTTAAAAAAAAAACAATTGTACATATTTTATCATCAAGTACCAGAATTTAATTATCGAGAATGCTTATATCTCTACTTTTAATGTCTCAGGTCAACCCCTGGCAATCAATGCTTTGATAAAAACATTTTTTTTATACGATACACTTGTATTCAAAACATATTATTGGTTACGTAATACAATAATAATAATAATCTTTATTTGTGAATGCAATGCAGGTTTAATTTTCATTGAAATGTGGAAGGCTCAGAAAATATTATTAAATATAACAGAAGTATATCTAAAATAAATGATAGTTCTGTTTGTATGTGTATTTTTTAATAACATGATAGATATTTATTATAATAGCCAATGATTTATAATTTTATGTTTATAACTCTTTTTCTTTGTCAATCTCTTTGTATTTCTAATTTTCTATAGTGAATTCATATTAGGTGCCTGGATTTTAATAAAATGTAATTTAACATAAATTTGTATAAATTAGGAATCAGTAGAATTCGTATTTTGGTTTAAGAAACAAAAATAAGTAATAAAAATACAAAATTTAAACTTTTATAACCTATATTCAACTTGTTATACAGAGATACAAAATTGATTGGTTATGCGAATCATTTATAAGGCTTTCCAAAAATGTTTAAAACGTGACTAAAAATAAAATTACAACACCAAATGAGTTTTAAGATTTTGCAGGTTTATTTAATATTTAGACGAAACAAACTGTTTTCTACCAGTAAGTTCCACTGCGTTACCTACTGAGTAAAAGATCCTCTCTATTAGAAAGTACGTGGATAAGATCACACCAGTTCATGACATAGGTACCTACTGTTGAAGCGTAACAACGAGAAATTTTTATAGTTTCTGGCTTGATAAGAGGAAACCGCTAAATATTTCGCATGTAGTTCGTTTTCCTTGTATTATTTTCCTTGACAATAACCGCATAATTCATTATACAGAACTTCTGAATAATATGAAGCAATAAATATTCCAAAGTTAAAACTTAATCATCACTAGTTCATTATGTATTAGAAATAACTATATTAATATTTTAATATATAAGGTGACATAAGGAGTAAGTAGTGACAAAATGGACACGACATTACATCCAGGGCGATCTATTGCAATCCGCGGCCTAATCTATTAGATTCACCTTTGATATAGGAGATTATTAACCCAAATTTTTCACTTTTCACTTTATAATTTTTTAAACATTGTCTTTCGTCCAAACAAATACAAATACAAGAATTATCCAAATAGTTGGAGCGGGTCTGACGTGATGAACTTACATACATTTTATTCATATGGAAGATAAATAAATGATGAAAATGCTTATAATCAAACTTTATATAGAACATTAATGTTCTCTTTGACATAAAAGTCATTATCTATTAAGAAGAGGTTATATTGTGTAAACTTCCGACCTGTAAAATTATTTCATCTTCACAGTACCCAATTATTTATAATAAATATGTCTTCATCTTGATAAACAACTGAGCTATAAATTATAAGTTTAGTTTCGTATAGCGTTATCTTTGTCTATCGCAATCGTTGCGCTGTGTGATTGAGAGAACGCTTTATATAACCGAAGCAAACCGATTGTAGCCGGACGTCTCACTTCTCTTCCCGACGTGTCATACCAAATGTCGGATACTGTACATACACTACTGCCGAGAGACTTGCAGGCCGGTATGACAGTGACGACAGCCTAACTCATTTTATAGTGCTTTCTTAAAAAAAAACTAACTCTACTACACAATTTGACTGTTATTGTAAATAACAATGCAATTTTTATTATTACAATTCATCAGGTTCCCAATGATTTCTTCGCTACAATGATGTGCAAATGTTTAATATGCTTTAGTAGGAATTCTAGTACTTTAAAATATAAATGAATTGTATGAATACTCTAACCTACTTATTTCTATGTGTAATTGGATAAAATCATTAAAGACAGTACATTAAATAACTTCTAGATCATTAGAACAATACTGCAATTATACAATTCAATATAACATTAACTTCCTTTTAACTGGTGTTATAAATCAGCATTTTTCATCTTAAATGGAAGGTTTGGTGCCAAGAATTCTATCTAAGAGGGTATGACATATGAAATTTGTATAATAAACTTAAGTCATTCAGTAAGTTTGTTAAAAAACATATTTATGAGATTATATTCCTTTATTGTCTTTACAATGGTAAATTACAACAAAATGTTTTACATCTTTTCTAATATACTTATATAGTAATATGTATTACATGCACACAATACAAAGCATTCACATACTTAAAAAAATGTTTAATAACCTTCTTCATCGTTCAGAAAAAAGTAGATATTTAACCTTTATGATAATTGATTGTAAACAAAAATGTATTTATTATAAGTATCACAAGGCCAAGCTTGAGCATAATGCTTGAAATAAATTCGTTTTATTAACTTTTGTAAGAAATGTATAAAAAAAAATCTTCATTGGCTATGAACAATTTTAAATTTAAAACTATATTCCAAACAGTATATACACATTCTCAAAAACAAGAATCATCCAGAAAGTTCTTAATTACATCTTTATTAAAAAAAAATGCATTTTTTTTTCATTTAGAGAGATTAATTATTTGAAATGCAAAATAACAAAGCATTATTAATAATAGTAAGACAAATTTACAACAATTTCACTAAATACATGTCTACATATGTTTTATCATAGTAATGTATAACATTTTAACATATAGAACTATAGTAAGTGGCAAGAACTATTGTACAATCAATTCAGTAACATTGTCTTTAGTAACAAGGGCAACCAAACTGCCAGTAGGTGGACGCTCGTCACCCTTGATCCACTTATCAAACAACTGAGCCACGAAGGTCAACGGGGTCCATGAACTGAAATCAGCCTTAGGCATCCATTTTCTATTCATTTCTGTATCCAATGTCACGGGCATTATAGCTACAGCCAAAGAATTGTCAGGGAGACCAGAATCTTTAGCTCCGAGTGATTTAGTGAGGTGGTGAACCGCCGCCTTCGCCATACCATAACCAATCATACCAGGAGTTCCTTCTAAAGCTGCTTTGGCGCCAGTCAAAGCAAGTAGACCACCTGGTGTCAAGTATTTTGCAGCTACTGTGACTGCGATAGATGAACTCCAGACTGATTGTCGCCACATTAAGTCAGCTTGCTTGCTGAGGTCCTTGGCAGCGTTTCCGCCTGCCCAACCGCCGGCGACGCAGATAACAGCATTCACTTTCTGACCTTGCAGAGCGTTACCTAGTTCGTTAACTACCTGTTCCTCCTGTTCTACCCACGACGCATCCTTTGCAACGGTAATATTTATATCAGCGTTATCGTTTGAAGTAAGATCTATATTTGCGACCCACCAGTTGGAAGATTTAAAATGATTCACGCAAGCGGCACCCAACGCACCTCTACCACCGTATACAATGATCCTTCCATTAGCCATTATTACGTCTATACACTCGCACGGCCAGGCACGGACTGAAAGTAGGCTCACAATCTAGCTGTAACCTTTTACTTTTTTACTGTCATTGACCGAAACAAAATACAAAACCTGCGTGTCTCTTTAGCGGCACATTGGCTATTAATTGTCTATTTTATCTCAGTCCCAACCAGATATAACATAGAGGTGGTTGTTATATTTATTTTACGGAAACTCAACAGGTTTTAGTATTGATTTTCTTACAGTTTGACACTACCTTACGTTGACATTAGTGACATTGACACCAGTTGCCTAGTTGAAAATCACAGATTATCACCAATCTATTTGACAGAAGCTACAAAATATGGCTATTCTATATAAACTCAGTGAGAATAACGTGCATTTTTAATCGGGTAGGTGCCTTAAATGCTTTCCTTAGTAGTCCGGTGAAACTGGGAAAGCCCTGCCAGGCTAACAGTGTAGGTCAGTTCGAAAAAAAAAATGTACACTCATAGTCAGGTGAAGCAATAGAAGTTTGTCAGACTAAGAACGTAATCAGTTTAAAAAAATAATAATATGCAAGTACAAATTAAGAACAGTTACATATAAATTATTATGTATTGTATAATTCTTCATTTCACATATCTTTCGACAACAGTGAAGATGGTGAAACAATGATTACTATTGTACTGTCTTACTAATCTTGAAAAAAAAAGGAACTTATATAGCATATGCGATAAAATATTGTAATAATTTTGATATTAACACTGTTATTTATGTTTTATAGATACACCTATAAAGTATATTGTGTATGCAATTGTTTTTTTATCTTGTACATAACGCCTTTTTATTGTAATTTCTCTTCAAAGATGAATTCACTGATGATGTGGAAGTTAACTTACTGTCTATATTTCAAAATGCTTGAAATTGAGGAAACTATTTACAAAGAATACACAAGGATCATATTAAACAAATAAAAAAGTATAGGAAATAATAATGGTGGGATCCCATATTAGGATGAAAATTCTATTTCAAAACGAAATAAGAATTTAGTGCATATAATAAAACAACTCATGTAAAGCAATAACTTTATTACAATAGTACTAATTACGTACATAATTATACTTTTAATATCAAATTTACTCATATAATAAACTTTTAATACAGGCATAATAGAAAATATTTTGTTGTAGAACATGACGTTCATAATTTTTAATCGTTCAGCAGATAAAATAGTTTTAATATCTTTGGTACCGCTTAATTGTAAAATTACTACAAAATAATTAAAAACGTTCACGTAAATAGAAATATTATAATCATAAACTTATTAATAATAATAATAGTATATAAATATGTAACTACGATCCTCGTCAATCTTTTTGACTGTTCTGAATATAAAATGCACAGAACAAAAATATAGGCATATACACATATTATGTTATATCAATAACATAGAGACAACTTAAAGATAATACCAATTTTCGATTCCTATACTAATGTTTTTAACTTTGTTTTGTATTATATTCCTAACTATATTGTGCGAAAGCTCAAACTTAAGATAATATTCAGAGCGGCCAAAAAGACTGACGAAGACTATATTTACATATATTTTAATTATCATTCCATTTTAAATTACCATTTTTAGACATATACAAGTAGAAAAAAGCATACAAAAAAAATAGACGTATAATCATTTTTGTAATTGCATATCAATTTGCATTGAATAAAATATGTTAATAATAACGTTAACGGTAATTCCAATAATTTTGAAGGCCAATATAACGTTATTTAGTATATTAGCTTTATTTTGTTGCGATGCATTGTTGATATTGTATACGCTGCCGAGAACGACAGCTACCATAGCAGATACCACCTATGAATAAAAAAAAAACAAAATAATAAACAAAAAATAAACATATTTTATATAAGTAACTGAAAATAACAAAAAAAAAGTATAAAAACAGAGTTAATAACTATCCCGTTAAAACTTCAACTTCAATGATTTTATTCTATTCACTCGAAATTATTGGCATGAGCCTTGCTTGATATATTGTGTTTTCATATGATTAATAAAAAATCTGAAAGAATAATACATCATACAGGCCCACCGTATGTTGATTAAATTGAGTGTAATCCCTTCTCAAGATCAGTTTTTCAAAAGAACTTTAAAAAGTTTCATCAAAACAGAGTTGATGATAAAGTTTAATAAGCCAAAACCTGGCTATGGTGATGATTTGTTGCTAATGTATAGGCTTCTTGTTGGACTTGCAACAAATTAATTTGCAAATCCTTGGATAGGTACCCAGATAAGGTCAATTTAGTTGGTCTTACTGAGAATATTTAACGTGTCCTCCGTAACTACTAGATAATGCAGCCATCGTCTGTGGTCTTATATAGCACAAAACTATACAACATAACCAATCAAATCAAATTAATTAATTAAAATAAATAAATAAATAACATTATATATATATCAAAAAATTATGAATAGTAAAAAAATCATATTATTTAACTGTCACGCTTCAGAAAATTATCGTAAGCATTATAAGTCCGATTTCCGAAATGGTCTTGCAAGGAAAGCGCAGGGTCTAAACCGAAATTCATTTTTATGACGTCACAAAACACTACTCCAGTCATCATGCCCACCGACGTATGATAGAGCCAGTCGGCGATTTTCTTTTTTCTGTGACTTTTTCCGCCATCCAAAAAGGAAACAATAATGGCCAAGATCCCCGCGCTCGTCTGCATCACACAAAGTTTATATTTAATTGAAAAATTTACTAAACGGAATTAAAAGTAAATTTAATCAATACATATTATACAACAACGTTGCTTTTTAGCTTCGGTCTATATGTTCTCTTAGTTCCTTTAGTTCTTTTTAACAAACATATTACATTGATAAAAAACAGAGAAAAATCGATATACATATTTTAATAAAGCCGGTACACATTTTCGGGTATTTACATTATTAGAACTGACTCAACCTTATGAGATGCATAAAAATAATTTAATAGGGAATTGTGTATCTTAAAAAGTTTTGCAGAATGTCTGCAATCTTTCTCCTAAAGATAACCCATAATAACGATTTTATTATTTTATGAAGGTATTATTAAAAAAAAATGTGGGCTATCTGTGGACCATTTCATAAATAGAGTACCACCCCTAGACTGTCTAAAACCATAAATGTTCAAGCTCAAATTCCATAAAAACGAATGTAGACCTCGTGAGGCACAGGTCAACAGACTATTGGCAGCATAAGATAAAAAAATACCTGATTTACTACAACACTTTGGACAATAAACAATTATAATTTTTATGCAAAATGTGTTTATAACTATTTTTTCATTTGTAAGAACATTTTCTTCCAAACCATGAAATTTACAATGTACGATGTCGTGAAGATAAAAAATAAATTAAAAACATTGTCTCCCATTTTGAGATCTGAGTTTTAAAAAATCAGCCGAGATGTTAACCCCCTTTGGTTTAAGCCAAATTAAGTAACATGTCTATATCAGTTACCTTAGAAAATTAATGTGCTTGGAAATTGACCTTTGCAACTTATAATTTTAATATATATTTTAGAACATATCACAGATTTCAAATTACGAGCAACAAGAAAAAATAGTTGTTTGTGTCACAAGAGTTACGAAGCTTCTTTGGTTTTAATAAACTGTAAAAGAACAGAAGAACAACAAAAAACTCTAAAAGAGCCGAATTGCTCCGAAGCTTAGGATCAAGGCTGCCAACCGTACGAGGTTCCTCATATAAATATACAGTTCATCGTATTAGTATAATAAATTTTATAACAAGATTTTTATTATAGGCAATATTTTAGAGCATAATTGGGTTTTTACATTTCAGCTACATAGGGTGTACCAAATGAAAAGTAAATTCCTCGTTAATCCTTTTGGCCGCTCTGAATATAGGCGTAAGTTAGGGATTGCGCACAATATAGTCGAGTCCTTTTAACACAAAACGAAGTTAAAATATTGTTACAACAATCTAAAATTGACATTTCTTTAATTCTTTAAGTTATCTCGATATTATACATATAATATGATACATATTTATACCTAAATTTGTGTACACCGTAACTATGTTCAGAGCAGCCAACAAGTTTGGCGAGATCTATAGACACGTTGGGAATATTTGAGGTAATTTGTCATTTTAATACTGTTTTAATGCATGTGTGTGTTATATACCTGTAATTTACGTGGAAATAGAAGATGCAGAACAGATCGTTATTTAAGCAATTCAACCACTGTTAAAGAAGTATCAAAGAGAATAGATCTTTTTTTCATGATACAATACGTAATGAATTCGTTTAATTCCTAAAGATGGCATAATGTTCACTAAAATTAGTAATAAAAAAAAAATAAAAAAACAATATACGAATGCCCATATCGATTTTTGTTAAACCAGCTTTTTTAATAATGTTAAGATTTCATTTCATTTATGGTAGTGGTAGAGCTACGCTGAAGCTATTACTGGTTTCAGCATGAATGGGTCGGCTCGCCCGGGGTAGTACCACCCTCTCACAGAAAACCGACGTGAAGTAACAGTGCTCGCACTGTTGCGTTTCGTTCGGTCAGTGAGAGCGCCGGAGGCCCACTTATTTAAAAAAGGCCGGCAACGCACTTGCGACTCCCCTGGTGTTGCTAGTGTCTATGGACGGCGGTAATCACTTACCATCAGGTGACCCACCTGTACGGTTGCCCCCTATAACATAAAAAAAAAAAAAAAAATTATGAAAATCGATTTTTTATTCATTAACAACTATTTGCTACATTTAGTCTTGTTTTAGTTTTATAACATTTCAAATGTTTGATGGGATGTAGGTTTCAATGCTATAATACAAGTTTTTTAATTGTTCATACACAAGATTTTTTTTTCGAACTGACTATACGCTGTTGGCCTAATTAGTCTTTACAACTTCACCGGAATAATAGATTGAGCTTGGCAACAAAAACAAGGGTTTATATACACGGAAAAAAGTTCTGCGGTTGGCAGTACTGTTATTACGCTACATTGATCAGTATATTATTGCTGTACTAAGTCGAGGTGTATCGCTAGTACATCATAACTTAATGTTTGTATTATTCTAAGCATTTTAAAAAAAAGGCCACAATATATGACAATAACTTATAAATCATAAAGTAGGAATTATCTATATAACTATCTACTATTGCTAATTATTATCGAACATATTTACAATTTGCAACACTAAATAGGTATATTATAGTCACAGAGTACGGTACATAAACTTATAGTACTAATATTGACAAACGCTTTTGACCACGGCCAACAGAATTTGATTGACATAGCAGTTGTCATAAAATTCTATATATACTGTAATGAAGTCCTTTTTCTGACAATCTTGTCTAAACAAAACATTTAAATGTAAATGTACACATTATTCATTGATGATTATATTTAAAAAAAAACTTTAATTTTTATCGAACAGGATTCGTGATATTGTCTTTCCTCAGATATTCATTATTTATATAGTTGAGGCGTTCAAGGATCAAAGGATTGTTAGAATATTCAATTCCAAATGCCGATATAACTATATTAATTACAGAGATAACGAATATGAATATAACGATAATATCATTAAGGACGAGCGCCGAGGGCTGGTCAGCGTGATCGTTCAGATCCAAGCCTCCGATTATCACGAATAGCAAGCCGACCAATAGCTAAAACAAACACAGAACTTTAACATACAAACTCGTTTAGCGCAAACCATGGTGAATAAAGAATGTAAATGTATCAGATTTAGATAACGCTGCTGGAGTTAGAGGGAAAAATTTAAAGGAACGCGCTAATAATTTTATAATCTATGTACATAGTGACAGTTTAGAAAAGACACTGAATTTGTAGCTGAGTTTTTGGCGGGATCTTAGTCTGTCATGTAGTGGTTTTTATATTTTATTCATAATCTTGTGTTATTAGACTCTATATTTTGTAATATTGGTGGTGTTTTACGTAATATAGTTCGGTTATTATGCACAAGTGAATTGGATGGGAAATAATACCACGGAGCATGCATTGTGAGATGCCACCAAAACTCCCTGGAAAGTTCTAACAAGGAAACCACCATCTTGTTAGAACATTATAATTATCGCAAGTTATAGCAAAATCTTGTTACTTGACGCTGGCTAGTGCACAAACCGTGGCGGAGCCATAAAAATAAAGAAGAAGAAGAATTTGTAGCTTCGCTAGCGTAGCTAGTAGTAGCCTTGTTTTTACGAGAACTTGGACAACTTTTAATTACTAACAATATTAAATTCAAGTTACCCTGGAACTACAGTAGCGCCATTCTGGCAGTTTATGTAATTATTAACGAATACACTTCAGTAGACTCTTTGTTCGGTGAAGACCCGTATGAGATACTTCTCCATTCAAGAATCGTCGTTTTCGCCTGCTATTTAATTCGTCCAATTAATAACAACTGTATTGTTACCCGGCTTACTTTATAAAAATCTGTTGTGATAGATAGGATATTTTTCAAGCAATAATTTTAAACCAAAAAAAATTAATAATAATCAAGTGTTTGTGGTAAAAAAAAACATTTATAATGTGAATTAAATACAGACTATTATAGTTATTTATTACTCATCATTAAAATAAATGCTTAGGCTATGGCTTTACAAAGAAATATAAATTAGGTTTTTAATACTTATATACGCCTATAGCACTCGTCAAACATTTTGACCGCTGTGAAGATAATTGTGCAAAACATAAATTTACGTATAAATACGTTTTACATTATACGTATTATACCAAAACAACTTAAGAATAAAAAAAATGCCAATTTTATATTTCTATATTAGTACTTTACCTTATTTTATATTAAACTCTTGGCTGTATTACGCGCAAGCCCGAACTTACGGCTATGTTCAGAGCAGTCAACAAGATTGACGAGGTCTGTATGTACGTTTTCATGAATGAGTGCCTCAATGAAATATGAGTGTGTGAGTGTGTGGCTCGTTGTCTAATTAACGGTTATTCAGCGTTTCGCTCTACTTATTACCTCATTAGCATATATTATATCAGACAGAATAAAAGAGAAAATTAGGTGTACAATTTTTTGACAGCGTTATCACTGTAGCGTCGAAGGGTTGCGGTTTCGATTCCTACATAGGGATGTATAACAGCTTACAAACAAGTCGGATATTAATATATTAATTATTTCTACGTTGTACAAATTATATGAGGTAGTATTAAATATATACTAAATAACTGCCGAAGTTTCCTTCCTATTTATATATATTTTATTGAAAAAAAATACTAATCAAGCTGAAGGTATTTAGCGAGTGATGAATCGAAGGCAGAAACGAGAACATTAAGTACTGTGACAACGAACGCCGTTGCTGTCGTCGCGTAGTTGATGCTATTAGCAGATCTGCTATGCCGGGGCTGGTGGAATCGGCAGTCGTGTAACAAGTTGAGAGATAATAGCACCAGACCCATCGCCACCTATAGATCATATAGTCATTTGGCACCCTAATAGGTAACACGAAAACGCTTATAAAGGTCTACAATACTTCAATGGAGTTAACATGACAAATGACTAAACTGAAAGCGGCCCTCACAGATACAAGATATTCTCAGGTGAAAATATATAAATTACCGTTCCAGCAAAAGCTAACTACAAATCGCTTCCCCCCTTTTTTCGAACTGACTACACTGTTGGCCTGACAGGCCTTTACAGTTTCACCGGACTATTAAGGGGAGCGCTTAAGGCATTCACCCGATTTTATATCGGCAATCAGCACAAGGGCGCCCAGCGCACCTCGACTTGGCGAGTCTAACTAAGCTAAGCTAAGCTAACTATTATTTCATACATATATAAATCGCTTGTGCTTACAAAGGTAGATACTTATATGTTAATCTTAGAAATAAAGAAATTCAATAAAATAATTTTGACACATGTTTGAATACCACTGGTCATTATTACAACATTAGTTATTAAAGACGTCATTATTTTTTTATTGATTATCCGTTATCCGTTATTACTGTTGACAATAACATCATGGCGCGTTATAGCAACGTGCGAATAAACCAGCATTATGCAACAACTAATAGGTGTGAAAGTAATAACACTTGCTGTACACACACATCACGATACGAACAACGTACAATCATTTAATTGTCTTGTCATCTATAAATAAATAGGCAGAGACAAAACAGTTAAGTATATCATCTTCCTTCTTTGTTTTTTTTTTTGTGTTTGTGTTGATATTGACGAGCTTTAATGTCATCAAGAAAAAAGAAATTGGAAATAGTTCATTTTTTTTTCTTTAATATTGAAACGTCAAAACTGAATTAATCATGATTTAGTTTGGATCAGTAGACAATCAATAATTATTATAAATTGTTATACGGTACAAAATACCAAATTAACCAACAGCAAAATAATTGGTAACAAGCGTGATAAAGTAGCAATGTAATATAGTCACTATTGCTACTTTTTTACACTACTAAGGCTTAGCTAAACTGAAACATAATCGGAAATTATAATAAAAAAGGCGAGCACAAACAAAAGCCTATATGAAAATTGGATCTCCCATTGAAACACAAATGACTCCGTAGCGGTGTATAAATACCAAACTATTTTCCTATTTATATAACATGATTATCACTCGAGCCTGTATGGGAACTATAACAAGGCGATAGGCCTCTTCTGGAAGCACGGTATTGATATAATAACCATGCCAGTGAACGAAACATATTGGCGATTTCAAACATATTACAGAAATATTTCTCTGCTTCAAGTTTTCTCACGATGTTTAGTAAATGTACGTGAGTTCTGAAAAATTAGTTGGTACATGTCAGGGTTCGAACTTACGGATATTAAATTGACATTCCACCGGTCAAATCACTCGATCGTCATGACTATATCCGCTTAATTACTAAGTTAAAATACACATAATATATTTTTTTCTTACCTGAAGCACGATGGATATCGAGATTAGTACCACCAATAAAGTATAGAACTCGTGTTTAGGACCGACTTGCAATACGTATTTTAGCTGCGATGCGTTCGAAGTCAGGAGTGCAATGTCGAGCATCCCCTGAGCCACGGTCTTCTTCGTAGCATAACGGTTCGCGTCCAAACCTTTGACCTGCATAGGAAAAATATCAATAAATAATTTGCAAGAACAATTACAGGATTTTACTTTAAATAAAAAGAAAGAAAGAAAACACATTTATTTGTAACACACACATAGATATAGTTAATGGCATGATATGTCATTTTATTTGCATTTATTTTCTACTAGCAGTCCCGGCGGACGTTGTCCTGCCCTGATAATAAAAAAATATTTACTTATGTGCATGAAACACTTAAGGCGGCTTGACTTTTTTAGAAATCTTTCAACAAAAACCTTGAAAAATTATATACCTAAACCTTCCCCGTGAATTACTCTATCTATTAGTGAAGACCGCGTTACAATCCGTTCAGTAGTTTTTAAGTTTATTGCGAACATCCAGACAGACAGAGAGACGCGGCGGACGACTTTGTTTTATATATGTATATTGATTATATTTTTAACATTTTGTATTATTGTAAAGGTTTATTGTATCAATTATTCGACAATGAATACTCCGAAAGATATACCAAATTTATTAATTCAAGTCAATATACACCGATTGACGTGATACAAAATTCTGAAACCACGCTGTCGAATAATGTTTCAACAGTCGCCCACATTGAATGAAATCCTTGGTACTATAAAATAATCCCCAGGAAGGTTGATATAAGGCGCGCGTGGCCGATCGTAAAAATTAAACAAAATCATACATCACAAAATAACAAACATGTTGTGCCGACCTTACTTAGGTGGGATAAAGGTAAGAAGAAAAAGGAGACACGTGGCTAAATCCATATTAATTATAGATGTACAATATATGTACAAATAAAAAAGGTGTGTGTGCGATTCACACACGATAGAAGTGAAACTTCAGTGAATCGACAAAAGAATGAGATGAATATATATAACAAGGGTAGGGATAATTACAAAGTTTATTTATTTGAAAATGAAAGTAATTTGATTAATTTTAAAAGACATTTTTTATTTTATTTAACATATGTTTCATAATTTATTGCTCGAGTTTCATTTTCTCAGTTTCTACAAACAAGATATAAAAATACTCACAAACACTGTTAAATAATAACATACCACGCTGACTTCATATTAAAGAGCTGTAATACGCGCTGCGCATACAGTGTACAGTAGTACACGTACTTTTCACATATACTAACACACGTTAAATGCTCAAATATAAGCAAGTATTAAACAGTGTGCAATATACATACACACCGATATTTGCTCTCTCGCTCTGGCTCACTATTTCACTTCAAAAATAGTATGCATATTTCTATCTCATTCTTTGCCGGCTTCATCCTACACATTTTTGTATTTGTGTCTCTTACCTGTCGTTTTTCCGTTGCATCCGGTTTGAAATCACAACGATTCTAAAGAAGTTTCACTTCAATAAACGCAAAAAATACATATAGATAAAACCAAACAGCCTCCTGCTTTTTGTACGTAGAGTAAAAATTCAGGATTAGCATGTGGCTGTAGCAAATAAGCACAGTATAGTTTAAATCAATACACCAATAAGACTCAAATAAGCGTAAAAAACAGTAAATTATATAAATGAAATTCTATTGCCGAATACACGTAAGCGCCTCGCTTCGGTATGGCTGCAACGATTTAACTAACTCTTGTTTGTCGTGTGTTTATTGTCAGGACATGTTTTGTATGAAACAAGATGTTGGAGAAATCGTACGGAAGAGGTAAAAATTTGGGTTGAAATGAAATGTCCATATTAATAAATTAGTGAGTAATAAACAGTCAAAAATGTTTAAAACTATCGACAGAGTTGACGATTTATAACATAGTCACACTATAAAGGGACAATATGATCAAATTGTTTTTTGTTAGTAAACCTGTGCAAAGCCGGACGGGATAGCTAGTACCTTAAAAAATATTCAAGATTAATAGTAATTTTGTGATAAATACAAATTTTATGTGGATTAATCTCCTACATTGTTAAATTGTTAAATCTAATCTAATCTAAATAACAAACTTTTATTTTGTAACTATAATTATAACCGTCTTTATTGTTTAGTCTCTATGAAAAAGCATACGAGCGAAAATACGTAACCTAAACTAGGTTTAACCTAACCTAACACTACGAAAACTCTCTAATCTGCCACTAAAAATAACGTCCAAATCGGTACAGCAGCTTCGCATATAATTATTGTATTTATGTTTCCTCCAGATGAAACCTCCCAAACGGCTGAATCAGTTTTAACGACACTTGTGACATAGAATATAGATAGAAGAGATTTCACAGTACTATTTGGTCTATATATTATTACGCATTTCCATAGAAGATAAACAGCAAAACACATTTTAACAGAAGTAACTAACAATCGGTAAAAAGTTTACTCAAGACATTTATTATTAAGAAAATAATAGGGAAACAAAGAAAATACAGCCCACAATTAATCCACATAATATAAGTTGCAACCGTGAAAATGAAGATACATACATGAAAATGTCGAGAAACAATTTTTCTACATAATAATAATTTACATTATCGCAGACGACGTCCGTCGATGCATCTTGGTCAGCAATGGCTATTCCGTCAACATCTTCTTTCACTTCTCCCCCACTATTTCGCTTTTCATCTTTCATTGTCACTATGCAATTTAAAATTAAACAATCAATCCCAGTTGTATTCACAATGAGCCTCGACTCTGACTAAACTAACTACTCAGTATTGTTTGCAGGAAACTGTACATCGTTGGGCACTTCCTTTGAACGAGGCTAAATAGGAGTTCCGAATTAAATTCACAATTACTCATAATTTTAGTCGAAGGTTTTAGAGATTGTGCGTGTTAAATATATGTGTTCTAATATTTTTTCGAATAAATAAAATTGAAGTGTCTGTTTGTAATGTCAAAATAACAGCTCTTTATTAAATGGATATGACAGTATAAAGATCGTTTTTTTTTTTATATTATAGAGGCAAACGAACAGGTGGGTCACCTGATGGTAAGTGATCACCGCCGTCCATAGATACTAGCAACAACAGGGGAGTCGCAAGTGCGTTGCCGGCCTTTTAATATATGTGGGCCTCCGGCGCTCTCACTGACCGAACGAAACGCAACAGTGCAACCATTGTTACTTCACGTCGGTTTTCTGTGAGAGGGTGGTACTAGCCCGAGCGAGCCGACCCATTCATACTAAAACCAGTAACAGCTTTAGCGTAGCTCTACCACCTTTTCACATAGGTGAAAAAAAATAAATGTATATATAATAGATAGTTAAACATAAGACCAATTTTTAAAATTTTTAGCGTTCTGTCTGCCTGTTTGTTACAGGTAATCTCCGAAACGATTGGATTGATTATGGGGGAACTTTCATTAGGATTAGCTGATATTATAAGAAGTAACTTAGGCTACTTTTATTTTGGTTTTAAACGGTTCCACGCAAAAATACTAAAATTACGGAAACAGTGCCCAGTACCATGCATGCCTCACGCGCATTTCTGTATCGAACAAAACTTGTTTGCTAAATTCTACGCGAAGTTACGAGTAACTGTTAGTTATTGTGTTAGCGGATTTCATACCCGTTTATGTTGCTTGCAATCTTGTCGGACATAATTGTCATATAAGTAAGTCCCTGTATTGACCATCCCATTAGGTTTAATTGTCGAGCCGTAACAACTGAAGTTACAATTGTAATTTATATTATTTCAAATAAATGTTATCAAGGTTCTAGATGTTTTGTACTTTAAGAGACCAAAAAATAGCACAAGAAGTAAGATTAACAACAAAAGTTGAAAACATAATAAAGACAATTAAGCAATCAAGGTCGTGATAATCAAAATACATGGTAAGAAACGGTAAGATAAAATTGTCAAAAATTATTACGGAATAGTATCAGGGGGTTGTAAAAGGAAAAGCGTTAGACAAGTTAAAAGATGGACAGACGACATAAAGAAATATGAATAGGCATTTCGACGATGAAAATCAAACGATAGAAGATAATGGAAACAGTTGGAAGTAGCCTAAATGTCAAGTGATATGCTGATAACTTATAAGGGAAATTTGATTGATGAAGGCGTTACATTGTGAAAATCCATCATTAAAAATTAGTGTGGACATTACTTCGCAATTCCACTTGGAAACTTGGATTGGAACTTCCGCGGATTTTCGAAGAGGAAGTGTGAAGTAACGTCCACTGTAATTTTTAATATGGGTATCCGGGAGCGTTAAATTTGTGTAAAATAAAACAGTTTGTACCTACTTAATATTATTTAATATTAAGCATTAATATCTACAATAAAAGCTATTAAAAATCTTCATGCTTTCATTCTAATTTTATTTATAAGACATTTAAGTTTTGAGATTGCGACCTTATGATAAAAATACGAAGCCCAGTTTTTAAGCCCTCTTTTCCCTAAAACTGTTTTGAGATATAGAGTAAAAATTAATATCAAATACTGGTTTATGTTTTCAAATTTGTAGTATACGTTAGTAAAACTACAAAAGAATAAAAAAAAAATAAGATAAATAAGTCCCGCTTACTGATCAAGTATCGATACTCTCATACAATACAATACGGGCATACAATTTGGCGAGAAGAAAAGTCCTTTGCCCCAATTAATAAAAATTAATCCAAAAATATTTCAATTTATCTATGCACCAAGTTATATTGACAATTTATTTCATACAGTACACTATGAGAACACACACGAAATTAAAAATTTGTCACCTCACATGCGTCGTTTCTTTTTTTCGAACTGACTAAACTGTTGGCTTGTTAAGGCCGCTACAGTTTCACCGGACTACTCACATGCGTCGTTGCACATTGTAAACAATACTTCGTATATTAAAATATTACGGAACTCTCGTGACACGAATTCAACTCGCCATTTAAGTGGTTTTTGTAAACCTTATTTTTTTTTAATGTTTAATATGAGATTGAGGATATAGGTATGTATTAAATCAAAATCAGGAAGTAATACTAAACTGTGAACGGATGTTATTTTATAGTTTCCTTTGCACGTAATTACACTTGCTGTTCCAATTATTGTAATTAGCCTTTTGCAAATATAATTTATATAAGAACACTTTGTATATTCGTGACTATTCCACCCATTTATCGATTCAACCAAAAAAAAACCTACAAGGTACCTACGTCCAGACTTTGGACTTCCGCAAACATCGCCTAACTCCAGAGAGACATACAAAATCTTTGCCAAAACATCGGTTCACATTTTAGTTTATCTGCATATGCTGCGTGTTTATAAGAATGGTCACCATTTGAAGACCCTTTTGTTTTGATTCGATGGGCCTTTTATTTTACGAGTAATGTAACCTACCCACTACTGCTTATCACCTAGTAGTTTGCATGATGGTAGGGCTTTTTCTAAGTCCGCCTGGTTAGCAGCCACGCTCGAGTTGAAAATCTGTCGCCGAGCATCTGTTAGTGTGTTCCGGCATTTTGAAGTTTTCTAGGTTTAGCGTATATACCATCTTAGACCACATTATCATTTAACATAGGATGAGATTGTGGTCAAACAGTAAAACTTGGAAAGTATAAAGGAAAAGAAAGTTCCGAGACCTATGTCAATAACTTCGTTTTTTTCTGGTGATCTTATTTTAATTAATTGGCGTACCATTAGGGTAGTGGTTTTTTAAAGGATTGGCAACACGCATGTCGTACCTCCGGTATTGCGAGCGACCATGCGATGGCCTCTTACAATCAAGCGGTCCGCATATTTGTTTATCACTATCGTGGTATAAACAAAACTGTGTATACTATACATTTGTGAAGTCGTTTAATCTCTAACGTGAACGCTGTTTTTTTACAAAGGAAAATTAAATAAAAAGCAGAAAGAAATTACGTAGAGAAATTTCGAGAATTTCCATTTGAAGGACCTTGAATTTATGCCCCTCGTCACTACCCAGCATACAACAAGTCATTAATATGTATAAGACCAATCAAATTTTGTAAAAGATATACTTATGTACCGGTTATTTCATTATACTAACAAAAAATCTAATGTTCCGTATTTTTATGACTTATATGTTAGTACAAATCATTTCTATTTTTTTAATATTAATTTTACGTGAAATGGAATGTATCTATTCACTTATCTTCGTGAACGCACTTTATCCGAACACAAGTGCTGTCCTCTAACAAGCAACGAGAGTACGTTTGAATCTCGCAACGTCTTAACCGCTCTGAGCGTAACTCCATTTAAAACAATTGAATATCGAAAATATCACTGCAAAACCTGTACAAAACCTAGTGCCAGTGTAGAGTAGAGTGCCTTATTAACAAGATCAGCGACCTAAGCCACAAACTCAGCCGGGGTACCCCGAAGAAACGAAAGTCCGTGTAAAGGGGAGTGGTGGATACATGTCCTCCTAATTTAATTTCCTATACATCTAACAAAAGTTTGAAATTATTTTGATACGATTATACATTAAATCAAGTTTAAATAAATGATGTTGGCGCCCAAATTACACTTAACTACATTGATTACTCGTGTATATAAATAATCAAAGCTTAACAGTAAATAAATACAATTTTCGGAAAACGAAGTCATTCTTCAATTAATTTATAGAATCAAAACAAGGAAACTCTACGTACAGATCTCGTCAAACTTTATGGCCGCTCCGAATATAGCCGTAAGTTCGGGCTTACGCATAATATCGTTAAATGATTAATACAAAACAAAATTAAAATATTATTATATGAATCTAAAATTGGCATTTATTTATCCTTAAGTTGTCTCGATGTTCTACATATAATGTCATATGTATTTATAAAGAAATATGTGTTCCTCGCAGCTATATTCAGAGCGGTCATAAAGTTTGGCGCGAACTATAATTTTCTTTTCTAGTTACAGTTTTTTCTCTCACATTTCATACCCTCTACTTCTTTCATAACCTTTATAACATTTAGGTCATCTGTGAAATCGTGCCTTTTCCAAAAATTTCCCCAAATATCTTTTATTCTATTATTTTTTGACATTATAACCTTTTATATATATAACTATGTATAATGTGTGTATTTTTTTTTGTATGGCCAAAAAAAATATTGATAAATGATAAAATAATTACTTAAATATAATATGATTTAGAGCAATGGACAATCTCTAGTAAAAATAATTATATAAGTTAACTACCCCCGACAAAGACCTAAAGCCTTAACACTGTTAAATAGTGTAGTTAGGTACTGTCTTAAAAAACATATAGTCCGGTGAAACTGTAGAGGCCCTGCAAGGCCAACAGTGTAGGTCAGTTCAAAAACAAAAAAAATGTAATGAATTTTATTACACTCGCCTCTCGTTTATACATAAATGTAATTAACCTAAATCTCAAAATGCACTTACCCCATTCCTTAAACCAGTCGGCAATATGGCAGCCATTATCCAATGTTTCTCATAATTTTATAAGCATTGTAAACTTTAACACTTTTTGCCGCAGACAGACAGTGCCGTGAGAACGTTCCGACAATACGAATGGCTTATAGATGTCACTTTGTACATTGTACATATTATGTTCGGAATAATAAATTGTGAAATCAATGACGTTACCTGACAACCGAGCGTACACAACACACATCATGTGTATAGAATTAATTTATACGTGTATACCACTATTTCTACGCTGTATCCTATCTGTGCGTGTAGCTCCACTTGCCTATTATATTATGTATCGTTATTACTAAAACGTAGTTTCTTAACAAGTTTCTCAGTAGATGTGAATTATTAAAAATCGTCACGTAAGGAATAAGCGTTATGCATCCTCCGTGCGATTTTCGCTCACTCTCCCCCTCTCTCTATCTCTCTCTCTTTCTACTGTGACAGTGTGAGTATCGTGCGCTGTTGGTTGTCTAACGTCACCTGACGGATGCTTCTGAACGCACACGTTTATTGCTATAAATACTGTTTATTGTAAAAAGAGTTGAGTTATAGTGAAACAATAACTCTACGAAATATTATCGATTATTGTTCATGTATTTTCACACACCAATTTTCACGCCGACTTGTTGACTGACACAGAAATTCATGGGCTATAACGCCATCTAGTAAGGAGATGTACCGAAATAGGTAGCGTAAATATATTCTCTGTTCGAGTGTTATTAATTATATTATATACATTATTTGTACGGTATATAATGTTATGTATCATGCCACTATCCAATGGTCAGTTATAGTAAACTGAAACACGAACTAATAATATATACAATGAACATGAAAATTAACACATCATCTTTGTACATAGAAAGTTTTAATGCTATCTATTGTACTATAATCCGCGGCAAGATGGAGCTTTTTTTTTTTTATTTACGTGAGGAAATCCTTTATGGATACCCACCCTCTCGGGGGAGAGAGTGGGTTATGTCCGACTCGCACGGACTAAAACCCCACGGTGTCCCAGCCGCCGATTTTGGTTGGGGCGACATGGGATCGTGCTGAAGCTATCACCATGTCGCCCCATCGGTCAGCCCGGCGAAAGGCCGCCGGGCTCCGTAAGATGGAACTACAGTAGAGAACTTCAATGCCCCTGAACTGATAACCATAAAGATTGATGTGTTTATTTAAACAGAATATTTTCTCACCACCCGTTTCTTTATAACTAATCTGCTGTAACAAATAATAATATAATATATAAATAAATATAAATATAATAATAGATATACAAATATACATATATATATACAGATAATAAGATTTCGATTAACTTTAACTTTTCGGTACAAATAGTCCTATGTTATTGTGCAAAAATACACTAGATTCAGCTGCCTTTTATAAGCTATCTCTATAGCATTAATCGTCAAGTTACTCTCCTCGTCCTTGTCAAGAGACGACCGTGTACACTCGTCCGTCCGCTTGACCTGTACTACGGAAAGAAGGACCCCCGTCCATCTTCCCAGGCCGGACAAACATTCGGCTACCTAATTCCTAACTGCACAACTCAATAGTAACGTTTCAACCACTACCCCACTCGGTTTAACACCCTATTAGTATTGTAAATAAGAAAGTTTGTAAGGATGGTCGGATGTATGTTATTCTTTCACGCTGAAATTACTTATCGGATTCCGATTAAATTTGGCAGTAATATATAAATCACAATAACACAATAAGTTTTAATTTGTACAGATATTATTTAAATTAACCAAGATATAAAAATAAATATAAGTAAGGATAAATATACGGGTTGATTAAAACGTTAGAGTTATACGAATATATTATATTGTAATATCAATTATACAGACACAATTGCATAGGAAGTCCTGTACATCTGCTGGTTGATATATAAAACTATTGCAGCCGCGTCGCAATCGGTTCAACCTCGAATTCATATATGTATGAGATAGATAGCTTAGCTTAGATTAGTTTAGTTAGATCGAAGTGGATCGAGTGGATCAATATGTGAACGATGGTGATGTCTGGAATTGACTCCTCTCTGTGCATCCGCTAAAATCGATTGTAATGTATAATGAATTTTAAATATATATGTTACAAAAATAAACCCGATCGAGTTTCTTGCCGGTTCTTCTCGATGACTGGGATGTATTCCGAACCGGTGATAGTTTTGACGTTCATAGGCGCCTTCTTAAGGCCTAAATTAAATAAAGTATTTTTGATTTGATTTGATTTGAAGTCGAAGTAGAACTTGGGGACAGTTCAAGCCGAGGCGCACCGTGTGCCCTTGCGCTAATCGCCTAAATAAATCGTTCGAGTGCCATAAGCGCTCCCCTTAGTAGTCCAGTGAATTTACTTTGAGGCCTCAGGGTCAACAGGGTAGTCAGAACGAAAAAGAAAAGTCGGTTCAGCTATGGGTAATAATAATGGAATTACTTTTAAATCAGGTTTAAATATGGAATTCGCCCAATTATCGGTCAGCTTATAAAACGCATCTTTGGAAATACATATGTAGACAGGTGATTGGTGAAATAGGTTCAATTAAATTTGAATCAAGCGTTAACGAAGACTTACTCCGCCCGAGATAACACCAAGCTACTTGAATAATAATAAAAATTAATTATAAACAATGATATGTTCGTGAGTCGTGTAACAAAATAAAAAAATAAACAAATGATAAAAATTATAATATTTTGTCATTACCTAGAACTCTTATTTTCGACTGTGTTACACTTACTTGACTTTAGTTTTTTTTTTTTTAATTCAGATTGCGTCCGCAGTCATAGCGTTTTCCTTATAATATTATGACAAGAGTTTTGGCGGGATTTCAATCTGTAGTATAGGGGTATATATTTTAATTCATTAACTTGCATCATTTGACCCTATTTGTGTAATAATATTTATTATCGTCTTGTATAATATACACTGGATATCGTATACAAATTAAGTGGATTTACAAATAATAGAGCGTGATTTGAAAAAGCACCTACTAATAACTGATAATGTTAGTTTATATTATATGCCTTGATAATAATCCTCAATAAAGAATATTGGTTGTCAAAATACAGAAACAGAAAACTAGTATGATTGCGTATTTCAAAACTATTTATCTAAACTAAGGCGTTTACAGATTTCTAATGCATTCTGTAATTTTTCAAAACTTTATTTTGTTCGCGTTGAAAGGTCTATTTTTTTGTTTTAAGTTCTAAACCATCCGAGATAGCGTGGTAGAGCCTGTGCAAGATTTGAAGGTGAGTAAACCATCGCAGCATCTTTTCTCACAAAACAGCAGTACGAGCACTGCTGAGTTCCAGTTCGAAAGGTGTGTTGGAAAACTGGTACACGTCGCGCTGCAACTTAGTTCTCAGGAAGAGCACCTATTATCCTTAGAACTGCCGTCCCATTGAGATTTGTTATATATAGTTATAGGCTGCATATCTGTTTACTACTTCATAACGAAGAAACAAATATGGTTAACAACATTGAAGATTAATGACAAATATAAGTGAATAAATCTCAAATTCCAACGTTCTGTGTTGCAATTTAGATTTAATAATAAACATATTACAAAAAAGAAGTTTAATTTTATATTCTTCTCTTTACTTTTATAGAAGCAGTTATGTGCGTACATTACGTGACTTCATACATTTCGCAATCATTTTTTTAAAATAATAGAACATAGATTTGACACGTACATACATACAGCATATATATTTACTTATTTCGTAACGATTCAAACCTATATAATATTGAAGTATTATTACAAAATTGAAGTGATAACAAATTCGTGGTAGTTTATCGAATAGTAATCCCAAGGATTTGAGATGGATAATATCATGATGCTGTCAAATATACGGAAGGTAATTCGTTTTCTAGTTATATCTGCCCAGTTACTATCTTTCAACTCGTAAATCAGGTACAATCGGGATTCATTAATAGTAAAATAAATTTATACAATAAAACGAATTATCTCTTAGTACTTAGCGTATGTACCATTTTTAATCACGCCATCATCAAAGTTAAGAAGTTTGATTATGGTCAAACACTAGTTATTTCAAAACAGTAGTAAATAAACAGAGAAACAACTCGTATACTTGTACGCTTAGTACTTAGTAATTATAGCAATACGTACTGTGATTAAAGTCATTAACTATTCATACCAACATAAACGAAATTTAAGAAATATTATACAGCTCTACCATTTAGCTCTACCAAGTACATAGACGTTGATTATTCAGTAAATGCTTAATAAATTCTCAAAGCAAGTATATAATATGTAGTAACAAATCTAAATCATTATTTTATTATGCCTTAAATGTAAAGCACCTTTTTGGATGTCATAATAGAATATCATTATATAATTAATATAATTAAACTAACAAATTTTTTCAAAATATACACAATCGTTTTGTTATATTATATTTAAACGTGTCTATCTGTCGTAAACGAAATAATGTTATTTAACTTTAGTAACCTCTTTTTATATACACATTTTTAAGCTCTATTTCAAATATTATGTATTACAAAAAGCCAAATGAGATTATCTGAATACAAATTATGAAAAGATATTGAAATGAAACGCACTTACATCGTGCCCGCTCGTTTTCTTTCGCGTCCTCGATCTGTCAAAAATGTTTTTATTCTTTTGATGGTTTGTTTTGTGTTGGAATTAAAATACAAACAATAATGTTTTATATTGTAATTGAATCGTAATTTTATGTAGTTTATAGTGTTGTTTTTATAATATTTATTTACTCGTGTATAAGCATGTAAAAATCGTTGTAATCGTGGTGTATTCTGTGGTGATTTCGTTCGTTGGAGTGTTGTACAAAAATCTTCCAGATGCTGCCTTCTATGCCCATTCTATTTACTAGTAATAGTCAAGATGTTTTTTTAAATAAGATTGGGCCTAGTACTAGCTTCGTTAATCATCATTCTATATCAAAACCTGTTATCAATCCAGAGGTGAGTCAGAAATGGCTTTACATAACTTGTGTTTAAAACTCAATTAAAACAGATTTTCTTGCTGAATTTAACTTTGTCCATGATAGTCTACATCTCCAAGTAATTATTGTCATTTTTTTAAAGTAAAATACACTGTTTTAATTATCAAAAAGTCGTGTATAAACTAATTCCGTCGTAAGGGTGCTAAGGCGCCATTTTCATACTATAATTGAATTGATAATAATTTGACCTGTACATTTTTATTTCAGCCTCCTGTTACCACATCTGTAGTAGAAAGGGTTGCACAAGTCACAAAAGATATAAAAAATAATAATGGAACAGTTGGAAAGGCACAGGAAGATCCATTAAAAGCAAATAGTAATGTCTTTGAGACAGGTAAATATGATAATTACCTTAGACATTTTATTTTGATGACATTGATTTTTAAATATTTGTATTCTTGACTCTGATATACTACTTCTCTAATAGTCTTTATTCTGAAAGTATATTACAAATTAAGACTCAACTTTCATGATTAGCATCAGCTGATTCAATTTCTTTTTTCAACTTTAAGTATCTTGATTGTGAAATCCTTTGCTATTTACAAACTTTGTCTTTACTGTTACTAATTAATAATTAAGTGTATTACTCTATCTTTAATTACAATAACTTATATGCTATTTGTAACATTTGTATATTTGAACATTCTGTTTTTACTGACAGCAATAATTTTCCTTGGGTTTTTCTATCATTGCTTTTTCAATACTTTGCCACTTTTATATAATCATATAACCTAGTGCTTGTAAATAGAGACTCTTGTGGATTTCTTTAACTGTTACAATTTTAAAACTCTTTTTCACATTACTGCTTAAATTTATAATATAGTTAAGTTCACTCTTACATTGCCAGTGTATTAGATTAATAACTCTGTATTGAAATACACCTATTTTGAGTGCTGGTAGCTGACCTCAATCATTTCAGCACTGATTCTCCAGGAAGTCCATCAGTCACCTGATACTATTGAAGACCTGCAGATAGGTCTATTACGAAGGTGTTTAATTTGCTATTAAACTGACTACTTGCACTCCAAAAGATATGTCTGGGTGTGTCTTCTATTACCTGGGCACCTAGATTGAAAAGATGTTAGTTAAAGCATCCCTATTTCTACCGTTGGTGACTGTTATGATCACCAGTAAACTAATATCTATATTATGTGTTCTGCGACCACTTACATGTAGGCCTTATTTTTATTTTCAGCATTAATTAAATCATATTTTATGAAAGTGAAATCAAGATTTTCATCATGCACATCACTGCCCACAAATAAGTTTGTACAGTTCCAAAATATATTGAGATCTTTTGATCCTAATGCGGAAACACCTGAAATGTTATTTCAAAAGATCGAAGAGTTATTCGGCGAGGAACACAATGATATTGTTGAAGAATTTCTTCTCTTTTTGAAGCCAGGCCAAGCTGTCAAAGTCGGTAGATTCATGGACCGTTTCATGTTGGTACAGATCACTGGATTTATTGAATTGTTGCAGGTAAATTGTTTATTACAATGTGTTATCTATTTATGTATTTAGAAATGGATGTTGGTATATCAGAGATTTAAAAAATTCAACATTATCAGACGAGTTAACTTATGCATACCTATGTGGTTTAGATAGAGAAGATTTTTAAACTATATAATTTTCTAATACTTACTATTTAGATACGCTAGGCTGCTTTATTGTTATTAAGTGTATATTTAAATTTCATGTGGATAATGCATGCATTAATTAGCTAGTGTGCTAAATATGTCTATATTAAATTTGTACACATTTCCTTATCATCTGTGTATAAGTTGATATGTAATAAATATATTTTAATTTATATTTATATAGGTAAAAATGTAAGTATCTGTTATGTGTCTAATGGCATATACCAATTACATGAACCGATTTTGATGACTTTCAATGGCAGATAGAAGACTTTTCAAAGTATTGTGTCAGCCAAATGTAACTATGCTTCCATAAGGGTTAAGGTGTAATTATTAAATCCAATTTGATATGAATGGAAGATTGTAAGGGTTAAGTGGTAATGAAATATGCTACAATTAAAAGACAACCCATAAATTATCCAAACTAAATGTGCGGTTTGTACAAAACTGTTTTCATTAACACTTATTTTAGAATGTGTAAATATTCAAGTATTTATGTATACTAATTGTACGGTGACAGAGTACATTTGCAAGGAAACCTACAGTGCTCCGGAAAATTCTGCGCGCGATCACCACGGGTATAAACAGTGGTAGTAGTGAAGAAATGAAGACTAGAGTTCTGCCACATCTTCGCTCGAACGCTCGTCTTACGCAAATGTTTAAGTCCTTATTCCCTGATGAACGACCACCAGAGAAGTAAGTATTTGTTTGCTGTACAAAACTTGGTTTTTTATTTAATTGAGAAAGTCGCCAATATTGCAAAGTATGTTACATAGTTTCTTCCATCAGTAAAGTCACCAACATTGCGAAATATGTTATATACTTTCTTACGTCAGATAATTCACCAATATTGCATAATATGTACTACTGTCTTCCATCAGTAAAGTCACCAATATTGCAAAATATGTTACATACTTACGATAGTAAAGTCACCAATACTGCAAAATGTTACATACCTTCTTCCATCAGTAAAGTCACCAATGTTGCGAAAACCCTGTTCTTGTGATACCCCTATATGTGGGGGAAAAGACAAAACTGTCAAGTATTTCTCGCCCTTTGAAATCACAAAGATGTCGTAGATTGGGGTGACTATTGGTGGTGGCCTGTGCCTTCAAAAATAAATATATTTTTTATACCCCAATGGTTGCGAACAATCGTGGGGTCCTCCATATAGTGGTCGGTCACAGCAGCATATTGTCGTTTGCAACACCGGAAGCATCACATGCACATTAATGACCCTTTTAAAACCTGTTCACTCTCCTCTTTAAGAACTCCGTAGATCCTTTGAACAGTCCGTGGAGCAAACCTCAGCAGGGAGTTAATTCCATAACGTGAACATTCGTGGGATAAAATTCCTTCGAATCTGGACTCTCCATGATATGTTTTATTTAATCCATAATAGTTTTTACCGTTTAATCACAATCTCACCTGATATTAAGTGACGATGTGGGCTAAAGTAGTAAAGGTGCTAAACCTAGAGGAACTGCCTCTAAAGTGCAACTGCCGGAACACATCAACAGGTCCTTGGCGATAGATTTGTAGGTGGTAGCTAAGTAGTAGCGGGTTTAAAAAAACTTACTACCATTCCAAAAAATTTTTGGTCCCAAAGTTTGAGAACAAACTCCGTATCGATTTGGATCTTCCCAATTTAGTTCATTAAATTATAATCATCATCATCAGCCTGTAAGAGACCCACTGCAGGGTCATAGGCCTCTTCCCGAAGGAAGGTATGGGCATAATCACCACGTCAGCCCACGATGTATAGCAATCCACAGTTAATATGTTTTCCCACATACAGAGGTATTACAACATTTCACAGGTTTAGGTTTCCTCACGGTGTTTTCCTTCTCCGTCAGCCGGTAGTGTTACCAATATAAATTAGTAAATATACGCGAATTCCGAAAAACTCGTTGTTTGCTGCGTGGTTGCTAAAAATTCGTTGGTACATGCGGGGGTTCGAACCTGCGGACATCGGATTGATATTCCATCGGTCAAATCACTCTACCACCACGACTTAATTTTAATAAATTATATAAAACTATCTTAACTACTATGTAAGTGGCATGGAATTAACTTTAAGACATTGGATCAGCATCTAAATGAGGGATCCGCCTAAATGGGGGAATTGAGACAGTATGAAAATTGATTGGAATTTTCAGTTTGTATGAAACTGGGGTCGACATGCTGAATGAAAGCTTCCTCACATGTGATAAAGGATACGATGTATGGGAGTTTGAGGATGAAAAGGACACTAAACGAAAACTGGACACTAAGGGAGGTGTTGAAGTTACGGTAACTATCATAGTGATTACTATCAAAAGTACTGACTTTCACTAGCTTTTTCCATGTTTATGTAGACTTTATTTACCTATCCCTCAAAAACAATTTATTTTTTCCTGTACATGCTGTATATATTTTTAGATAGAGGTCCTTATACTTTTGGGGCTAAGGGCGAACATGTGAGGTATAATTTCGTATTTATTTGTGAAAATAATGTCGAAAATAATCAATTACTTTTAATAATATGTCAAAGATAAAAATGGTTACTGTGGGTTGGTTATCCTAAGAAGATAGACATAGTCGTGCCTTTTCTGATCCTCCCGATAAAATAACGGCAGCGAACGATCAGTACCCTTCCGACTCTTTAAACAAACCGTGTGCGCGCCCACGCCCGGATAACCGCAAATCACACCACCACGGTGTAGCGGTGAATTTTGCTCCCGCATTCTCACCACGATGCACTCGTTATTGGCTTAAGTCAAGGTTCGATCCCCTGAAGTGGAGCACGCGAACATGCTGCTAACGCGATACAGTGACAATGAATATTTTCACTCACTAGCTTAACACACATAACATAAATCACTCCCACGTACGTGCACATACATACACAGGTAGGTACATATAGGGTGGATGGGTTTTATTATTTCCCCTTGTTTTTCTAACTTGGTTAGCTTAGTTTAGTCGAGTTGACAAATACAAAATATATGTATGAATTCGTGAGGCACCCTTGCGCTTGTTACGAAGCGACTGAGCACCATAAGCGCTGGCGCCATTATTGCGGTGAAGCTGTGAAGGCCCATCAGGCAGACAGCGTATAATTACTTCGAGAAAAAAAATACGATTATGTATACTATGTGAGACTTTTCTTTAGACATTTTCAGGTGTACAATATTGTTATACTTTATTTTGATATATCTCATAATGTTTAACAAATGTTAGTAATGCAAGCGCCCGAAAACTCTTTACGAATTCATTAGAATACATCGGCTCTTCTCTATTTTATATAAATATGAATAAAAACATATAAAACTTCCTGAAAAAAAAAACTCTAAATAATAGTAAAAAGCGTATCAAAATTAGTTGCGCGTACTTTAGAAAAAAAAAAGGAAACACACAGACAGAGTCGAAAATCGACTTTGTTTTACATTTTTAGATGTATGTCAAAATATAACTATCGTGAAAATCCTTATGCTGCCTTGAAATCGAAAAGTACTGTCCTCGCCAAACTATTTGACCGCTTTTAATATAGTTGCGTAAAATACAAATGTAGGTGTAATAAATACATATTATATTATATGTATAACATCGTATACAACTTTAGAATAAATAAATACCAATATCAGATTTCTATAATACAATTTTAACCGTGTTTTGGTATTAAATTGTTGGCTGTATTACGCGCAAACCCGAACTTACGGTTATATTTAGAAAAGTCAAAAAATTGATGGGGTTACTGTGAAGCGAAAAATGTTATCTTTGCAAGACATTGAAAAATGCTTTTTAATCTCCCAACATTTACATTGAACCAGTGATAACCCAATTTTATTATGAGTTTGCTTGGTTTTTAATGAAGGTGTTAATATTTAGCCGATTCATTCGGGTCAAGGTACAACAGCCAGCCAGGGTTTCGTTAGAAACGTCACTCGGTCTATCTTACAATAATTAGATAAGCAATAAAAGGTATACTGTTTTCTGAATCACACACTTTGTAGTAAGTTTAGTCTCTCGATATTTCTACCTAAAAGCTTTATGAGACTCGAAGTAAAAAATTATGACGAAAAATAAGCCGATTATAAAACATAGTCGTTACGATGTTTACAATTTTTTTTACGATTTTCAAAAACTACAGGTAATTCAAGTTGTGTTTCGATTACATAAGTATATAGCGATATCATCTAAGTAGGTAATCTAGATAAATGAAAAACAAAAAGAAAACTATAAAATTATAACCAAATATCATTCATAGTTTTGAAATTATAGTTCTTTTGAAGCGTTAGGGAAACATAATGAGAGTAAATTTTTACGATGCGCGCGAACACCGTTACGAAAAACCGACACCCTGAAGTTAGCTATAGTCAACATTTTATTTTTTAAAAAGTATGTATGTGTTAGATATCTTTTTTCTATTGTTAGTGTCGTTTTATCTACAAATGTAGAATAAGGCGAAAGATAAAATTCTGGATTTTTTTTATCTTGTTACGCCAAATAAGTATAATTTCTAACGCGTGTACATAAAGTACACACTATTTTCGATATATCGATTAGTACTTTGTAGTACTATAATAAGTACATTTTTGCTTTCATTTTTTTTTTTTGTGATTTTGTATTGTGTACGTAAAATAATAAACGACGTAGACGAAGTCGTGGGACCAACTTGTCATATATAAGTAAAAAAATGCAAAACAATCGACATGTCGACTAAAATATCGCTAATGTCTATTATATAATGCAAAATGTTATGTAACTTAATAAATTTTCCTCCACATAAATGTAATTATTACAAAATTTCTTTGTAAGCAATGTTATCTATTTATTTTCTCTCTGCTTCGCATGCCCGCCATCAACCGCTTGCCCAATGTCAAACATCACTGTATCTAAACCTGCTTATAAACATCGTAGTTCCTTAAAACTTTAATAAACTCATATTATAGTACTCATATTTTCTAGGTGGTAGAGCTACGCTGAAGCTATTACTGGTTTCAGCATGAATGGGTCGGCTCGCTCGGGGTAGTACCACCCTCTCACAGAAAACCGACGTGAAGTAACAGTGGTTGCACTGTTGCGTTTCGTTCGGTCAGTGAGAGCGCCGGAGGCCCACATATATTAAAAGGCCGGCAACGCACTTGCGACTCCCCTGGTGTTGCTAGTGTCTATGGACGGCGGTGATCACTTACCATCAGGTGACCCACCTGTTCGTTTGCCCCCTATAATATATAATTTTTTTTTTATTAAATATAAATATCTTGATATTTAGATGAAGACTAATTATCTAGATAGTATAAGTATTATAACAATACCTAAGTAAACTTACATAAAATCTATGCATAAATAAACGAACTCACTGATTACGCGTCGTTTGCTTATAGTTATTGAATAATTCCATTGTCTATCTCCCGAAGATCTTGATCAGAACCTGAATACACTAAAACGTTCCCTGAAATATCCGCCGTCCAAATCGGATCAGTAGTTTTTGAGAAAATCGCTGTCATACAAACATAGATAAAGACCGAATACTGAATCTTCTTCTGAAGTTGGTTAAATACGGCGCGTAACTACGGACTTACTTCCGAAGTTACTACAAATGACACTGAATTCGTTTATTCATTATAATTTTTACTACGGTCACACGCATCTCCTATTAATAAGTCTTACGCCACTGAGTAAATCTTGTATAAAAACTCTATGTAGGTCATAATCATAAATCCTTTATAACTAACAAAACGTTATTGTATGAAGATGTATCACAAACGCTTAAATATAGCTCCCTAACAAAATACTCTAAGATTAACTATTTTTTTTATTAACGTTGGGTAATCCTTTTGGGATACCCACACTCTCGGACGAGAGAGAGGGTTATGTCCGACTCGCACGGACTAAGACCCCACGGTGTACTGGCCGCCGCTTTTGGTTGGGGCGACATGGAACAGTGCTGAGGCTATCACCGTGTCACGCCAAGGGTCAGCCCGGCGGAAGGTGGCCGTCGTTATCGGGTGGTAGACTGGGTACACGACCAGCTACCTCCCCTCGTCAGCCGGAACTGTGCAATGAGGAGATGGGCGCCCGGCCCACCCCCTCTGGTCCGGCTACGGAGGTGTAAGGAGGCGGACAAAGCGCCACCTCCTTCCACCGACCCTCCTTTGGCGGAGAGAGCCGCTAAGAGGGTCCAGCTCTCGAATCCTCTCCACCGCATCCTTCTGCAAGATGTCTTCCTCGCAGAAGGAGGCCATCGCCCCATTCATACTTCTTCGCAACCGAGCATGGCCACAACCACGCTCGGCAGCGACAAATCACCACCTACCGCCGCAGTCAGAGTGCGGCGCTGTTCCCCCCACGCAGCACACTTAGTAACGTAATAGTAACAAGGAATCTACACTATATGTAGTTTGAACGATACAGATACGTATAGATGATAAAAATTAACAAAAATGCCTATGTATAGTTTTAACCAACGCACAGGTTTTAATGCGGTCGGCTACCCATATCTATAAGCAACTACGGAAACGCAAGGAATTTTATATAATAATATATTGTGTTCATTTTTACAGTACCTCCATGGTCGTGTCTTTCTTCAACACGGTCGTATGCTCCGACCGGCTCGAGTCACGTTCCCTTACAGTAAAGAACCTTATCGGGTCCACGCACGTCGGCTCGCTCCAGCCCAATCTCACAGTTCCCCGTCAAATTCAGACGAAGAGAAGTCACCATCGAAACGGAATACGAAAAACATATCAAAGATCCCCCCGAAAAAGGCTAAAAAGCAACTCGCATCCCCAACGAAGAACTGTAAAGATGTCAACGATAACACTAAACTAAAAGATTCCTCTATGACCACCAGCCCTAAAGTCTGCAAGAAATCTCAAAACACTAAAAACAAGAAAAGGGACAACGAGAATAAGGAAATTTTAAAACGCGAGAGAAAAGATAAAAGCCAAGCATGCCAGAAAGAGACGAGAGTGAAACAAACTAAAATAGTGGACCCGATCTGTTTGGAGTTCAAAAAGGTGAAAAGCGACTGGACGAGGGACGAAGATAAGACGATGCTGCAAGTACTGAAAGGGGAAGCCGGTTCGAAACAAGTGTTCTGTAGGATAAAGCAGTTGCTACCGCACAGATCTCCGACGGAGATAAAAGAGAGGTTTTGCCATGTCATGACATTATTACAACAGATGGCGGTCGGCCAAGTCACTTAGAATTATAAGCATGTAATTATTATAATGAAGTATGTAATTTAATTATTGTGATTATGGAAATTATGAAATATAATTTATATTTTTTTAAAAATAAAATAATTTTAACAAAGTATATTTCTGGGTTGTATTTATTTTTGTAGATGGCAATAACGACAATAAATAATTAGTCACGTTGTTGTGTTATTTTGCAACAGCTGCTTTTTATAAACTGTTATCAATTACTCTGCTGTGGGATAAGTTGCTGTTTGAAATGATTATTCGTTGTTAATACTCGTGACTGAGTATGCACCGTGTATTGCTGTCCCTTTCACACATATTGGGTATTGTATAATGCTTGTTTGTTCGTTAGTAGTTATTACAATAACGAGTAACGGATAATCAAAAGTCGTAGGAATCTATAATATAAAAATGAATCACTGAATGTATTGCTAAGCGCAAATCTCGAGAGCAGCTGAACCGATTTCGATAAATTCTTTTTTTAGAATATTCCTTGAAGTACAAAGATGGTTCTTACGGAGAGAAACATTTAAAAAATTGTCTGATAAAGTCTAAAAACAACACTTCTATACTCCCTTGAAAACGATTCGTAATAATACGTCTTAAAAGGCAATTTGAACTTTAATACCATAGCACCAGTTTCAAGTGTTAGTGGAGAGGTTCCGGGAAGGCAAAATAATTGAGTGACGTTAGTAGGTATCGTATAAACATTAATGTCAATATTTATACGATGATAACATTTAACATTATATAGCGTCCCGAATGGCAGAATAAGTATTAAAAAATAATAATTAAAGAATCGACTGTAAGGAGGTACGAAGTTCGCCGGGTCAGCTAGTAATAGATAAGTATATTATTAACGCGTGAAATACGTTACACACTCTCGAATATTCTATAGAATGTAGAAGTAAGGACAAGTATCTCGTATATTATAGGTTTTCATGCAGGAAAGTGTCTAGCAAAATGTATGAAATAACGTTTTCATAAATAGCTAGAATGTTACTATTGTATCAAGAGAGTATATAGACTTGATATTAACATCGTGTTTAGATCAACGTGTCCTAAATATAAAACTATAAAAGCAACAAATCCAGTGTGTTTTTTGGCCCGTATCACACTTCAGCTTCAACAGCCCAGCCCCATTTCAAATTATTATATTTTGATAGAAACATTTTATACACAAAGATTCTTTTCCTTATTTCAAAATATTCATTTCATTGTAATGACAAAAGGATAAACTACCAAATCGCAGAATAATTTACAATTTATAACAACATTTGTAAAATAACACAACAGTTTAACTCATTTAGAGTATATATTAGTATCAATAATAATTCGATTATTAAGTTCACCGACTGCAATTTCTAGGTTCTTTTGAATTAATACAAAAGAGGATTTCTTAAAATATGGAAATAAAAAAAAATCTTCATCTTCAACATATTGTGTATTGGAACAATATCTTTCAGTGTATTTACTTCGCATTACATGTGCTTACATTACAATAAGTATACATTTTATACATCACATTTTTGACTTGTATCTTCCTATATCTAATACAATTGTTACTTTTACACGACAAGACATATACGCGCATTCGGAAGTTGTTCTTATTGTTTGTCTTATTAGCTCCTACATATATGCACACTCTTTCCTGCGCAAATACGCTTTTGGGTATGAACGTGTCATGTTAAAACAACTAATAATTTAGTTTCAATAGAGGCACCACAATTTATACCAGTTGTGTTAAGTATTGTAGCAATGCAGTGGCAGATTTTATGATGATGCAACTCTAACCCTAAAGCAAAAAGATCGTCACGTGCTAATGAAGCGCGCAGCTTTACCGACAAATTAATATAATTGGGTAAATATAGTATTACCGCAGCAGATTATTTCAATACAAAACGCATAAGTTTTAGAAAGATAAGTTCTGCTATATTCCGCACGGAGCGCTTGGATTGATACGTCCAGTAGGAGTAGCCTAGATGGTTTTTAGGCACCTCCCGGTCGCGTCGTCGCGCTATGCAACATTTTTACTATCCTCTTTGCGTCATCTATGATAAAATCTCCATATATCTACAAATATAAGACGAACGACTTTCTGTCGTAAAACAATAAATTATAGAAATATTATTTAATGACTTGCGAACGTCACGTTTGCTTAGACAACCCCCTTATATAATCTTATACCAGGAAATGGACCTCTCACGTAAATGCAAAGGTTTTTTAAGGAACGTCCTTATATTGTTTTAATAAAGAGTCCTATAAATGTATTCATTTGAGGTCTAAGGTAAATTATACGACACAATTGTTTAAGTTATTTTAAACACTTGATATTTTAAATAATTTTTAATTTAATGGTTTTTCGTGTTTACTTTTAACAACATAAAAACTATTTTCTATTGTGTCACTTGCCAAAAATATAAGTACATAAAACAATCATAATTATAACTTTTAAATAGATTGCAAATATTTGTTTTTATTGGAATTATGTTTAAATTGAGTGAAAATTATTATCTTAGAAAATGTTATTTAGACAAAGAACTAGTGCCAACTCAAAGTGTGATGATAAAGAAAATGTCTGCGCCATTAGCCAAAGTCTATTTCAAGTCAATGTCTCCGAAACTCAAAGTACTTGCTGGCTTAGAACCGCCATTGAAAGGCGGAGGAAGTGACTGGTTTATACCGCCTAAAAGTATTTTAGAAGAAGGTAGGGTTGTCTTGAGACCGTTGAAAAAAGAATTACTATCAAAACTGAGTTCCGATGGAATCGGTTTCTTTGGAGAAAGGATATTACAAATTCATCACGAAAGAATGGAGGAAGAGAAGAAAAGACTTCTACTTGAAAACGATAGAAACTGGAAAAAAAACGATCGAAGTAAATTGTCGCCAAAAATGGGAGGAATCTTCTAAGGAAGCTGAACAGAAGAACACCAAAGCCATTGAACAAGCTTTTCAGGAGTTTACCGTTATGTATATGTCATCCTTGAATAAAATAGAAATATTACTGTTTGATGCGGCAGTTAAAGAAATTAAGAATACTAAAGAAGAAACATATCAAATGATGAAGGAAAAGTACGACAGTTTCTTAAAAAAACAAGCGACTCGATTGTACGAAAAATACGCAGCAAAATTGTTGACTGATAAAAGTACACTCAAAGATGAATTCATTGTTAATGTGGATAATGTCCACAAATCAATGGCGGATCAAGTTCATGACTTAAACGTCGAAAAGCATATTGTTATAGAAAAGTTAAGACATTTGTTAGAATGCCAGAATTTAGCCTGTCAAGTTTACGTAGCTCTAAAGGAAAGAGAAGAGTGCCAAAAAGAAATTGAATTATCCAAACATAAGCATAAGAAAAAAGTCTACGCATTAAAAGAAGAAATTGCGTTAAAAGACTTCGAGATTCATCTTGCAGTTGAAAAAGAGAAGAAACGAGAAGAATTTCTTAAGGTATGGAAGAAGAAAGTTTGCGAAGTTGTTAAAAAATTCCAACAGTTCGTATCATATTGTCTTTTCTCGCTTCCTGAACATGCTGACTTTTTTCTTGATATGGAGAAATTAATGCTGCTACAATTAAATGATGTAATTGAAGATCCATCTACAGAAAGTATATTCGAACCTGAAAAACCAGAATTCCATACTCCAGTGCCGAAGCCGCATCCATTTTATCTATTTTGCGACAAAGGGTACAGACCACAATTTGAACAAAATCTTTGCCCAAAACATTGTACGTCTAGTGCTTCTCAAATGCCTGTAATTGTTGTTAATAGGAGATGCATCTATGCAGCTTGTGATAACATTGAACAGTTCACAAATAAAGTTAAACAATATATCCATGGACAGCGCGGTGATGAAGCCGATTTAAACGACGAACATTTTTACGGATACGACATCCCTATAAAGTATACCTCGTCGCAACAATTACTCGAATTAAAGCTAGAAAGCTCATTACTACAGGTTTTGCAACAAGAACTACCAAATATAAGACAAGTTCCTATTGAGTGTTGCGTGTGCAAAATACCTTACTGTTTCTGCAGTCCCATGCACGCATCAAAAATGTCTCTGGACGTACCAAAACAGAGCTCATTAATTTTTAAAGAAACGTCTTTGCGTTCTATTAATTCAGGCAATAAAATTGAGACACGCAGTGTGGAATTGAGACATGAACGGGAACCGAAATGGGAGAGTTACTGTAAATACATTCAACCTACGAAATGTAAGTGCGGAAAAATTGCAAAAAAGGATTTATGCGAACATCTTCCACCTTACATGCGGAATATGTCGAGATATGCTGCTCCCGATTTACCGAACTATGAAACTTGTTCTTTAGCAACTCTCAAAAGACTAGTAGAAAAGTCTAGACGAAAGAGTCCTACACTGCCTAGAATTGAAAAAGTAGAATCCAAAACAAAGGAAATTGGCACACAGTACTTTGACCAAGAGTTCGATTCCTTGTGCAAATGTTTCTCGGACGAGGAAGTCGAGAAATTATTGAAACAACTCATAACGGGTACGAACGCTTTAGATTCAAATAAAATAGAAAACAAATTTCAAATAGTTGATGGCAGTATAACGCCAACATATTTAAAGAATCGTACGGAGTCCTTCGTAAGGGCGAGGGCGTTTTCATTACGGAATATAGTCAATGATGCTCCACAACTGGAAGAAATTTTTGTTAAAAAGGATTGTAGATTTTAAACATTTTAAATATATTTACCTCAATTTGAAATACATATGAAGTATAAATACAATTTCATAGACTTAATAATATATGTTTATTACAATATTGATGCTCAATGAACATAATACAACATTACAAACAACGCTTGGTCCAAAATTAAAGGGTTATATCACGGTTGCCTAATAATTATTAGTATGTGAACTTGACTATTTATCTTTGAAATTTTCTCGTTCATCTATCGCATGTCGCATTACAGCCGGCCACGGAATAAGGTTATAGTGAAAGACGCTCGGCAGAGCAGCCAAGGCCAACAAGGTGGCACACATGGCCCAACTCAAAATTATTTCAACAAATACTGTTCTCCGGTTTTAAAATGTGTTTCTGAATGATTGTACTTATTATGTATTCCGTACTCTAATACGCAGATTGGAATTAAAATTTATATTTGGATTTCTTCTCTACTATTGATTGCCCATTATCATTCCCATTTTCCAATTACATATTAAATGAAGATTTAAAACGCGATTTTAATACCCTACGTCGAATAATTTTCCAAAATTTACCAGTTAAAGTAAGTAAGTAAGTCAATTTATTAGTATCAGTGTAGCCAAGCAGCTGTACTTGAGAGCCAGTCTCCCTCTAGGTTTAGCGTGACCTACCATTTTAGACCACATCATCATTTAATATCAGATGAGATTGTGGTCATAACGTTTACCTATAAAAAATTAAAAAAAAAGTTAAATCGCTACGATATGAAAAAAAAAATCAGTTGCATCGTGGTTTCATCAGCCCACACAATTTTTATTTATTTATAGCGTCGCTTTTGAATATCTATGAAACAAGCCAGTTAATTGTATACAGCTATCGTTTTTAATTATATCAATAAGTTCCTTATTATATGGAATTTACCGTTCTATAGTGATGTATGCCCAAATAGTAACTTAATTTTTTAACAGAAATTGTAAGTTACGATCTTTTAAAACACTCCGACTGTACTCTACTCTTTCCTCAAACGCCGGCAATCTGTGATGCCTGTCGTGTCGCAGGTGTTCATGGGCGGCGGTGATTACTTACAATCAGGTAGCCCGTCTATTCATTTGCCTCCAATCGCATAAAAAAAACCGGTGCTTATTTTTGTTGTCATTATAATATCCTGCTGAAGTTATTATTATTTTAAGTCGTTGGACGCGAAAATGGTTTATAAAGTCTCAAAGTTAATGCAGATAAAGATGAAGAAGGTTAAGCGTGACTACCATCTTAGACCACATCATCATTTAACATCAGATGAGATTCTGGTCAAACACTAACCTATAAAGTTTAAAAAGATAATAATGTTTGACCATCTTACTGGGTATACAAATACAAAGGTTAATTAAAATAAAACAATCATTAGTCTATAAAATTTTTATTAAGAGACCACTGCAGTATCATGTCGTAGCCAAAGTACACAGGTTCCGGCCGACACACTAAACTTCAACAATTATTCTATGTTCTTACAAGCTCGCCTGGTGCGGGTACAACACACATACACAAACGTAAACGTAAAAAAAAAAACGTGAATATTGGAATCAATAAAAATGCTATAAAGATTTAATCCAATTATAAAATAAATACAAGGAATTAATATTAATCAAGGATTTGGATAATTTTATGAGACCGCGACGCGCAGTTAAACTGTCACGCCGATTTTTTATATTTTTTGTTTTTCTGTAATTATAAATCATCGAATCAAACAATCGACGCTGCCCTGCCACCTCGAATAAGAGGCGTCTCCTCACTGAACCTATGTTTCTTATCTATAATGACAGTCCTAGAAGTTGGCGCGAACACGCGAACCGTGTCGCTCGGTGTCACACCGTGACTCGTGACGCGTAGTGTGGGACGCGTGACACGTAATGTGTGACGAGTGGCACGTGACACGGCGTGTGGGACGCGTGACGCGTGCAGTGTGTGTGTGTATTTAACGGTGTGTGGTGTGACGAGCGACACGCGCGGGGGCCGTTTAGTTTAGCTGTAGAGATCGTCATCTCCTCCCTCCTCTTGGAAGGTGGGCTGGTCGCCGCCCGACGTGCCGGTGCCGCCCGCAGCACCACCGCTCGCCGGGAATCTACAATGACAAAATTAATTACACACACTTCACTATTATATCCTAAGTAGAACAATACAAATTTAACTTATACAAGAAACGTGTTTAGGTATGTATCGATGGCAGCAATGAGATGCCATAGAATAACCCATCATGAGTTATGACACACGCGACAGGAAATCAAAACCCGCAAAGGGAGGATAGAAGTAGTAGTGGTAAAAATGATTATAATTATATGCTGTGAATTTCAGAAATAATTTTATTCGTTATAAATGACAACTCTCCTATAATTATAACATATTAAAAACCGAATACTTTGAAAATCGATATTAGATACAAATTGATTGATTAGGTTTTTAAAAATCGATTTGTACAGTTCAGGGATTTATCCCAACGGCATTATTTGTTTAAACGCATTAATTCAGCACAATTTATTTTCTTACCTCGTTATAATTATAGTAACGTTTAACGCGAACAAAATAAAATCAAAATCTCGCACTTAGCATATTTAATTTAAAAAAACGCAATAATTCTCATCTCCATGTTCTAGTGGAGAGTACGTACGGGGAATAATGCTCACCAAACATAAATAAAATAATAATTTCTAAAATAACCAAATTGGTGTTAAAGCAGAAACGAAGTACACCCCTGAAGTTTTACATTAAGCAGGAAACTTTTGCATTACCTACCTTACACCTTACAACCTTCACTCCGAACAAATAATCAGTATGTGTACAATGAGATTTAAGCGACATTTGAATACTGACCTGAAGTTGGTGCCAAATCCACGGCTCTGCTGCAGGGTTTGCGCGAACATTTCGTATTTGCGAATGTCGTTGTCGGAAACAGAGCGGCGCGCGAACTTCATCGCCTCCTCAAAGTGTGCTCGGCTGATCTCTGGCACCGGATCCTCCTCATCCATCTGATCAGTAAACAGTATATATTATTAAACTCTCACTTGAAAGAGGAACACATTTTTTTTTCATGTATTAAAATTTTATTACGATTATCAATATTATTATGTCAATAGATATCGTGACTCCATGGTAACCTTCAGGCAAGGATTAAGCAGACACAAAACTGCTATACCTGTAGCAAATATATCTTGGATACTCCTGTCAAAGATGGGCGGGCGACATTTTTTACAATATATATTTATTGTACATTTGAATAATACGCTGGAGGTATTTATACATTCTGTGTACTATTTATAAAGTATGTCATAATTTAAACTTATACAATAGGAATTGTAAGAATCTCTACCTGAGAAGATTGGAATGTTTTGACATTTTGCATCAACAATAAGGCGCGTAAGCCGGCATGAAAGAGACGATCGGTGGTCAGTTGCCAATGTCTCGGTGTGTTCTTGGATTATACTTCCCATCAAATACAGTGTTTTACCGTTATACTATAAAAAAAAATGAAGAGATGCTTATGTAAAGTGAATACTAACGTCCATAGCGGCGGCCGCAGGCAACTGTTGCCTATTCCTCTCGCGACGTATCTCGGACTCGATGGCCTGTCGGATGGCGAGCTTGCAGGCGCGCTGGCAGATCTCCGTCAGATCCGCACCACTGAACCCTTGGGTCACCTGTACAAATTACACGTATCTCTAAAGTCGCCATTTTCTTTTTATTGTTCATGCATATATTCACATATGTACAAATAAACATCAATTTTTTGTTAAAAATTTGTACACTTATTCCAAATCCCAAAGTTTTTTTTAATTAGCTTGCAACTTCTTAAAACATTGAATCGTTATCGACTTTTTTTAATTTTCGTTATTAAATCGGTTTATAAAAAATGGTTGTATTTAAAGTTGATTTATGGACGATAATATAACGTGATAACGTCATAAGAAAACATTGATGAAAAATTAGATATATTCATGAATTGAATTGATTTAATGGAGTGGAAGAGAGATAGATGCGTCACAAGCCGAACGCTTAAGCCGATCGTGACTCTCTATCGCTTGGCCGCTCGGGTCAAGCGGAACGTGACAATGAGTTATACTTTTTCGTGCATGCAGCCGTCGTTCATCGATTTATAAGACATTATCACGTCAAAACAACCATAATCCAGGGTACCTTACATAATTTCACAATTAAATGCCTTATTCTGACTTTTTACCTTTGCAATGTATGAAAGATCAACATCTTTAGCTATTGGTGACTTGCGCAGGTTGGCTCGCAGGATGGCCTCACGCGACTTCTCGTCCGGCAGCGGGATGTAGATGAGCTGATCTAGACGACCGGGACGGAGGATAGCCGGGTCGATGATGTCCGGTCGGTTTGTTGCACCTATAAGCCATCAAACTTATTTATCTCACATTCATAGTGAATACAGGATTTTGGTTATGTGATACAGAAAATCCTTATATGACAAATATATAACAAATAAATCGGCTATATGTTATTCTGCGTATCTACTTGTAAAGGTATGAGATGAAAATAGTAACTTACAACCAGAATTATGTAATAAGAGTGTAACAATATACTAACCAATGATGAAAACATTTTTCTTGGCGCCCATGCCGTCCATCTCGGTGAGGATCTGGTTGATGACCCTGTCGGCGGCGCCACCGGCATCCGACACGGAGCCGCCGCGAGACTTGGCAATGGAGTCGAGCTCGTCGAAGAACAAGACGCAGGGTGACGCCGACCGCGCCTGTTACCACCAATACACTTTGCTTAGCGTATTTATATTCCATGTTGGTTTTAAATATATGCAGTCGTTTTATATGCAGTGAGTTATTTGTGGTATTTCTGCGAAGATAATGTACCTTCTGGTATGATAGATGTACTTAAATATTATTTTATCACTCTGTTATTTCAAAAGACATTATATTCCGATATCAAGAAGGTATAAAGTGTAGTACTACGTATTATTCTTTCTGTTTGTACCAAACAAAATAAATTAGACAATTACAAAAAAAAAATCTTACCTTATCAAAGATGTCTCGTACGTTGGCTTCAGATTCACCAAACCACATAGTGAGCAGTTCAGGACCCTTCACTGAGATAAAGTTGGCCTGGCACTCATTTGCGATGGCCTTTGCTAGTAAAGTTTTACCTGTTCACAAGATATATTTAATTTGAATGAATATAATCACAATTAGTTTTTGCACATGACATCATTTTGAAATCGAAAATTAATTCAAAACTTATCAAACCATAATGAGAATATTCAAATAGTTGATGCCCAATCAGTTAATTTGGTACTTTCATTGGTAAATGAGAAATACAACGTTTTAAATGTTATAGAGAGTTTCACAGAAAATAGTTTTTATAACACATTGTCACAGAAAATTGAAGGGTATTTATTATCCATGGCAGTCATTCCTATAGCTATCCAGTGAGTTCTGTGGTTAAGTCACCAGGTATTGATTAATCAGATACATTGATTATTGAATTATTAATTGTAAATTATTTAACTTTTACAGATACTACATTTTTATTGTTTCAAACTGGAATATCTTTCCTTTGTTGTAGTACACGTATGTATCTAAAAGGACTGTAAATGACTTATTATTCCAGTTCTGTATAAGCGTTCTGTGACTGGTGGATTTAGTATATTTACTAGTATATGACTGAAGTAGTTAACATAAATAATACTGACCGCAGCCGGGTGGTCCATAGAAGAGCACACCACGCGAGGGCTGCATTCCGAACTTGAGGAACTTATCCGGATGCTCCACTGGGTATTGCACGAGCTCCTGCAGCTCGCGCTTCACGTTCTGCAAGCCACCGATGTCGGTCCAGGACACGTTGGGCACCTCCACTACGGTCTCACGCAGAGCTGACGGCGACGATTTCGTCATTGCGTACTGTGTTATACAATAACATCATTAGTCAATACAAGGAACAGCATTTTAACGCTACACCCATAACATAAAAAGGCAAATTTAAGTCTAAAATAAAAAAATTAAGTAAAAGAATTCATCATTTTCTATCATTTACTTTTAAAAATCTGTCATATTTATGTTTGAACTAGCTGACCCCGGCGAACTTCGTAACGCCTAACAGTCGATTTTTTAATACTTATTCTGCTATTCGGGACCATCGTATAAATATTGACATTCATATTTATACGATACTAACGTCACTCAATTGTTTTGCCTTCCCGGAATCTCTCCACTAACACTTAAACTTTATAGTATGGTATTAAAGTTCAAATTGACTTTAAAGTATTATTACAAATCATTTGTATGGGAATATAGAAAAGTGTCGTTTTAAGACTTTTCCAGGTAATTTTTTTATTTTTTCTCTCCGTAAGATCCATCCTCGTACTTCAAGGAATATTCTAAAAAAAGAATTAGCGAAATCGGTTCAGCTGTTCTCGAGTTTTGCGCTTAGCAACACATTTAGCGATTCATTTTTATATTATAGATAATTAGTACTATTGTTTCCAAAGAAAATAAATTACGATTTCCAGACTCTTTTGAAGTAATTCTCACTCAAATTTTAAGAAGTGCCATCATTGTAAACAATCATAATATACTTCAGTATAAAATTATTACTTGACCAAAAATTTTGCAATAACATTATCAAAGCAACGCCTTTTATGTTATTTAATAAACTTCGAATATATATATATATGACGATATGATATATAAATGAAATATAATATGGAAACCTACCAATCAAAAACATCAACCACTCACCCGGAAGTTATCCATAGAGACGGCAAGGGAGTTGAGAACCTCGGCATCAATCTGGTCATCCTCAAGATCGATGAGATCCATCTTCTCACGGATTTGCTGCAGAGCGGCCTCTGAGCAAAGAGAGGCCAAGTCGGCACCGACGTGCCCGTGCGACTCTGCCGCTATCTAGTTAAATAAATATTACTAATTAATCATTAAAATTAATAAGATCTCTTTTGTAAAATACTCACAGCATAGAACCTACGTAAACATATATGTGGTATGTAGTAAAAATAAATAGCAATATATAGCTATACAGATATTCTATCATTAAAAAAAAATTACAAACCCCAGCTTGAATGACAAAAAGGGATTTAAAAGAAATAAAAAAAATCAAATTACCATGAAGAAAATATTGTGGCTACATCAAAAAATATCTCCTAATGCCATGGGAGTTAGTAAAGACATAAGGTGACAGGAATTTAAAGGTTAATCTGTATAGGTCGTCGCTACTATTTCTATATCATATTGGGTCAACAGATGTGTTCAGAAAAGTGGAGTGAAGTGATCTTGCTAAATTGTACAAAAAAGAGATTTATAAATATTAAGTTACCTGTTCAAGATCGACATCATCACCCAACTTCATGTTCTTAGTGTGGATACGGAGGATCTCGAGCCTGCCGGTCGCGTCCGGGATGCCAATATCGATTTCACGGTCGAATCGTCCGAAACGTCGTAGCGCAGCATCAATCGAGTTCGGACGGTTGGTCGCAGCCATTACGATAACATGAGACGATTTCTTCATACCTTTACAAAAAACAAATTAGGGTAAATAAGGATGTTACGTTCAATAAGGTTGTTATTGCTGTGTACTAACAAGTTTTTCAGAATTCGTGTACATTTACTTATTTAAATTGGTAACGTTATCGGTGGACAGTGAAGGAAAACCTTACAAATATTCTTGTTACACCACTGTTGGAAAACATAGAACTGTATACTTTTCTGAGTTTGATATAGCCAATATATCGAGGACTGGCATGGTGATTATGTCCATACCTTCCTTTCGGGAAGAAGAGATGTATAGTTCAATAATTGGTTCCGTATTTTGCACATTAACTATTTAGTATAGAAATAAGCCGATTGTATCAATCAAAGGTATATTTGTAATGGCTGTATTGATAGTAGCAAGACTAATTGACCAACATGCAACAACTATTGATAACCCATTTGCCAGTTACATATCCCATTGTTGATACAGCAGACTATATTCGAATAAAAACATTAATTACATTTTAAAATCAGATATTTGCATTTCTCTTACAAATATGCCTAAATAACTCACCATCCATAAGAGTTAGCAGCTGGGAAACGATACGACGTTCCACTTCTCCATGTGTCTTCTCCCTCTTGGGCGCGATTGCGTCCAGTTCATCAATAAATATGATAGCTGGAGAATTCTTATCTGCTTCTTCGAACGCCTTACGCAAATTAGACTCGGATTCGCCGGCAAGCTTTGACATGATCTCGGGGCCGTTGATGAGGAAGAAGAATGCACCTAGTAAAAAAAGAATACGAGTTGTAATAATATTATGATAAAAGATTGTTGCTATAATTATGTTATGTATACATACATAAAAGAATAACTGACTGCTATAACCACGCACAGCCCGAAGTACTGGGGACTATGAGTGTGAAAATTTGCATATAGGTTTCTTTTACACAGTAGGTGACACACAAAGAAAGAATTTTTGGAAATTTAACACCAAGGTGGTGAAAAAGAGGATGAAAGTTTGTAAGAAAATCCATCATTTTTTAATTATTAGATATTTCTAAAATTATTTGAGTACAGTAAATTGTTAGTTTAAACATACTGTAAAGGGATTCCGAAATTCCATATATTCAATTTTTTATTTTAAATTAACCTACAGAAATTTTTTTTTCTTGTAACTCACCAGTTTCATTGGCCACGGCACGAGCGATGAGAGTCTTGCCGGTACCGGGCGGCCCGTACATGAGGATACCTCGCGGAGGCTTCACGCCAATAGCCTTGAACAGAGATGGATGTCGCAGTGGAAGTTCCACCATCTCCTTGATTTGAGCGAGCTGTTTGCGGCAACCACCGATATCATCATAACCCACGGCGTTCAAAGCCTCCTCTTCTTCCTGTGGAAATCAAAATATTGTCTTGTTGTTATTTTCATAATATGATAAGTATTTGTAGGAAGTAAAATCAGCCTGAATGTTAATTATCTTCAAAAATATTAAATATTGTAATAGAGCTGCTTTAGCATATGCTTGATTTTACATTCTCAAGTTCAATTACATTTCAGTAACTCTTAAGACAGCCCTTCAGTATGATCATATATACTGCAATGGTGCAAAAGTGCAATGGCCACTTGACTAATATGCAAAGACTGTCAATGGCTTGTTAGTCAATTATCCTTGCCACTGTCAGTATGTATAAATACCAAAAAAATTTTTTTTATTTGTTACTGCTCATAATGTAAAGTATAAAGATATAAAAAAAAACTTACTTCACGCTTGATAGGATCTCCTTCACAATGTATGACAGTATCTGGTGCCACGATACAGTACGGTGATGGATCTGTTTCCACCACTTTGAACTCTACTGCACGCATACCTCCTCTCACCATAAAGGTGTCATCGCGGTGTATGGGCCGATATGCCTCCATGAAGTATGGTTTTAGGTACACTTCAAATAGATTTCTGTTCAAAATAATACAGAGTTCAGTTAATGGCATTAGTGTTAAAAAACAATTGGGTAATTAGATATATTCCTTTGCTTTCAGACTTGAATCTACATATTTAATTAGTAGTATAGAAATTGGAATCCTCTAAATACTTTCATAGAGGCTAATAAGATTGATCTCACTTAGAATGAGGTGAAATGTGAAACAAGCGAAAGAATGGGATGGAAAAGCCTGATGTTTGCCCTCCTTTTAACAGTTAAATACATGGAATATCAAGAGAGAGGGAAAGAAATACTTTAACAATAGTATGAGACGCTGTGAACAAAATTCTTTTCTTGAACTTATTTATATTTACTTATCAAAGTATAACTATTGTAGAAAAGTTGATGATAGTAAGGAATATAACATTGTTTACTATTTTTTTATACAACTTGATTTCATTTAGAAAAAAAAAAAGATATTCTACAAAATTATTACTACTCACCCAGTCAAACCTTCAACTGAATCGTCAATGGGCAATATATGGACACGCTTTCCATATTTGACTGATGGGCAAGGTGCGATGGATACAACATCAGACAGACGAACACGCAGGTTATTTCTAACGACTCTGTTCATACGGATCTTTTCATCGGGACAGTTGTCATCTGAGAGGACGATACAGACAGTCTCTTTGCGCCTTTTGCCTTTGAGAAGAACTGTGTCTCCACGGAACAGTTGCAGTTGCTCCATTTTTGCCTGTTATATTGTGAACAGATTAATATAAGGTTAATTTAACGTGGTCCTGTCAAACACTACGAATACTTGTTAATTTTTGCTTTAAAAATGTTGTTTGAGTTAACATAAGGAATTACAATTTTCTTATTTAGGTATGCATAGAACTAAGAGTTTCTTACATAAGTGTATGGACCAATATAAATTTCCAAGAAGATTGTTAATGCATTTATTCTGCAAAAACATTAATTCTCTCTTTCCAGTAAGTTTTTATAATTGAAATTTGATTAAGAGATCTTATGTTTCCAAGATGAATACATATTAATGTTACATATCAACTACTCTCTCTACCTTTCATAATAAATGAATAGATATCTTTAGATTTATAAAATTTCGCCATCTAAGAGGATATACTATAATGCTTAAAAATTTTCCTGTTTCATGAAAATAACTAACTTGTATATTGATACTCCCACTCGGAGTAATTATTTATGGAGTACACAAATATTCTAACCCACAAAGTTCCAGTGCAACTGTTTAAACTATAACACCACCCATCTAATCAAATTATAATATATGAAGCCCATTAGAAAGATTCACGCCTTGAGAACTCTGAAGTATAAAACAAGAATCTAATTTATTGGGTGCTTTAATAATTTTTTTATTTTTAACAATTTCGTTTTATTCTTTTAAAGATTCATTACTTTTATTTTAATATTATCAAGAGTGTTATTTCTAGTAATTAAATATACATAATTCAAAATTCATATAAATATTGTTTATCAGCAGAATAACCTAAGGTAGAAAAACATGATTTTAATTACAATTTGATGACTAAGCTTTTTTAAAGTATTAAGGTTAGAATATCTGTAGACATTATATTATTATATCTTATTACTTTATGTAACTTTAATTTTGACTTCCATTGTTTTAATTAAAGTAACTTAATACACATATTTATAGCTATATTATTTACTAGTTAATAGCTCTAATGTCATTACATTACGTTATAACAATATACAAGCATTCCATTGTTTTCTCTAGTTCTCCACAGCAAGAAATCACACATCACTAAATACACAGACGGTACTTATAAAAATCAGTTGCTTAAAACTTAAACTTGGTTATAAATGAAGCTTTCATGATAACTTTTTTTTACATAAGTACCCAGTGTCTAAGATGTAAAACTAGAGGAAATTTATCAAAATAAATGCAGCAATTTTTTAGTACACAACAAGAGACCTCTACCATATTATTTATTTAGAAGTTTATTTACTTCTTAGAATTATTATGTTAGTTACTTGGGTCTTTTTATCTGTCAATCTTATAAGAACTTCCTTGATACTCTTCATTTTTATTTTAAGACTAAGAGATATATTATATGTTCTAACTCAATCCTCAATAATAGCAATTTTTCAGTAACTTAGCAATATATTTAATATTGTGTATAGATAACTACAAGCTGCGGTCAACCTAACATACATCAGGTTAACTTGACGCGTATGTGTGTGCTATTTCCTGGATATAAAAAAATATAAAACTACAATGTTTAGTACCTAGTTAATGAACATTATATTGAGATATGGAATAAAGTTTTAACTATTGTGTTTTTATAAATTCTGGTAATACTATGATATTTAAAAAAATATTGTCTTTCTATCTCTATGTCTATATCAAATCCACAAATACCTAAACTATTTTTTTTTTCGATCTGAGTACACTGTTGGCTTGTTAGGGCCGCTACAGTTTCACCAGACTACCAAACAACTAAACTAATTTTTAGAAAGTTACATACAAAATAAATTAATGTCATTAAAGTGACAGACTATAAGGATTATAACAAAGCTTGTAGAGATTTTGAAATAAAAATATATTAAAGAAAATTAAATTTCTTATTCAATCAAGAGCAATTTGAATGAAATATGTATACAGGTAGTATAACTCACTTCAAAATTGATTATAAATTGTAAGTGAACATAATATTACAAGATTTATAAGAATTGGCCGCAAACAGAGCTGCTTTTTTATAACATCACCTAAACCTTCTCACATGTTACTATTGTTTACTTATAAGTTAAACTGTTTATGTTAAATAAACAAAATGAAAATTAGCCACAAACAGAACTACTTTTTTATAACTCCATATAATAACCATCTCACCTGTTACTATTGTTTACTTACAAGTTACACTGTTTATATTAAAATAAACAATATTAGTATTTAGTAATCACATAAGTATATATATTCATTAAGCTCCAGTACATACCCCAAAGATAATATATTTGCACTAATAGACTAGACATGGCTGTGAATTCTGATGTAATATAGTTCCTATGAAACTATTCAAGATTCAATACAAAATTACAGAAAAATCATATTTTTTTTCATGCTAAATTATTCGTAAGTCTATGTTGATACAGAGGAAAAAAAAAAAAATAAATGGTCATGAGATTAGCAGGGGTGTGGTTGAAATCAATCATAAAGTTTATGAAATAAGGTTCATAAGCTAAAGTATCTTAACAAACTAGTCTCGTGTAAATCTTAAAGGCAAATGTAATCCACAAGATACATTAGGTAGAACCAAGGCTTACCTGTGATAAGCAACAACGGAATTGTCATCGCTGACTGCTCCTCGACGATGCGACGGTTAGGCCTATCAATCTTACGGCGCAA